>JAODAL010025837.1:0-57880 GCA_025379985.1 Phyllomedusa bahiana | reverse complement strand
AAAGGGGGCTCCATTGTGAAGCGAAACGCCGGGAAAAAATGGGTGAATAAAAAATATTTATAATATATATATATATATATATATTTAACTCATTCATGGCCCTTTATTGGGGTACACCTGCCCAAAATTTGTCGTTAACATTCATTTTAACAGCCAATAACATGGGGGGGAAAATCAGTGCATTTAGGATGTGGGACGGGTAAGCAATTCCTGCTTTTAAAAAACCGAGCATCAGTATGGGGAAAAAAAGGTGATTGAGTCCCTTTAAACTTTGGGAGGGTTTGTTGGTGCCAAAAAGGGTTGTCTGAGTATTTCAAAAAACTGTGATTCCTGGGATTTTCACGCAAACCTCTCTAGGGTTTACAGAGAATGGTCCGAAAAAGAAAAAAACCCAGTGGGGGGCGTCCTGTGGCGGAAATGCCTTGTTGATGCCAGGGGTCAAAGGAGAATGGGAGATGGTTCGAGCTGATAGAAAGGCAACGTGCTCAAATAGCCACCATTAAAATGGGGTAGGAAAAGGGAAGAGCATCTCTAAAAGACAGTACGGCCAACTTTGGGGGAGTGGCTAAGCAGCAGAAGCCCCCCGGGTACCATCCTTTCAGCTAAGAACAGGAAACTGAGGCCCAATTTTCCCCAAGTCATCAAAATTGGAAGTAAAAGTTTGGGAAAAAAAAAAACGTTCTGGTTGATGAGTTCGATTTTGCTGGACATTGGATGGTAGGGTCAAAAATTTGGGTAAACCCAACATGAAAGAATGGACCATCCCCTTGTTCAACGGTTCAGGTGGTGGTGGTGGTGTATGGTGGGGGAATTTTTTTGGCACTTTTTGGGGGCCCCTTGGTGCCAATTGGATGTTGAAAACGCCCAGTTCCTGAGTTTTTTGCTGACCTGCCCCTCCCTTTTTTGACAAATGTACCCAAATCTGATGGCTTTTTCGCAGGATAATGCGCCATGTCATAAAGCGGAATCATCTCAGATGGTTTCTTGAAATGACAATGAGTTCACTGTACTCAAATGGTTTTCCCACAGTCCCCGATCTCAATCCAATAGAGCATCTTTGGGTTTGGGGGGAAGGGAGATTGTCATGGTGTGAGCCCACAAAAACTGCGGCCAAAAGTGTGATGCCATCATGTCAATTGGGGCCAAAAATTTGAGGAATGCTTCCAGCCCTTGTTGATCTATGCCCCGAGGAATTGAGGCGGTTTTTTGAAGGCAAAAGGGGGTTTTTCCCGTTTTGCTGGTGTACCCAATAAGTGGCCGGTGAGTTAATATATATGTTAAACCTTCCTGGGGGTATATTATGGAGTATATAAAGAGGGGAACATCAAGCCATGCCCCAGGACCCGCACTAATATTTATACTGGTGTATTTAAGTGCATTTATAGCGTAACATACGTGGTATATATATTATATAAAATATATTATATATATTAATTTTTAATTTATATATATATATTATATTATAAATCCATACAAAAAGTGTAAGACAATGTGTGTGGATGATACTCTATTAATTTTATACGTAGAATACCGTATAAGGGAGGAAAATCATCTAAAAGTCACTGACCCAAACCATGATTAATATTTAATGATACCATATACAAAAGATCAAATAAACAACATATGACCCCCATATAACCACTAGTGGGTGAATAATGCCTCCACACCATGCCCACATATACCAGCACATAGTGATGAATAAACCCCCCACCCATGAACACAAATCACCATACATGTAACTGAATCCCTCCCCCCATAAACAATATCATCCCCCAATTTTGATAAAAAATTCCCAAAAAAAAACCATGAAAACATATCACCACCACATAGTGACTGAATAATAACACCACACCATGAACACATATCACCACCACATAGTGACGGAATAATAACACCACACCATGAACACATATCACCACCACATAGTGAATGAATAATACCACCACACCATGAGCACATATCACCACAACATAGTAACTAAATAATATCACCATACTATAACTACATACATCGCGACCACATAGTGACTGAATAATGCTGCCACACCATGACCACATATTAACACCACATAGTGACTGAATAATACCACAACACCATGACCATATCTCACCACGACATAGTGACTAAATAATATCACCATACACATCCTAGATGACCATTACACTTCAACCAATATTTTTGCCATACATTGACCATATAGCAGTATCTACCAGTGTACACAGGCTCTAACATATAAGTGATTACAGTGCAGTTTCATACAGTGACTCACAGGAGTTGTTCCCTTTCTCCATTCGTTCCAGATTGCAATGACGATTTCTTGTGACAATCTCCTACCTGCAGTATTAACCACTCACACACCTTAGACTCCTCAATTTTCCAGCACCTTCCTAGTTGTTCTAGCCCATGGGGCGATAGGTGGAGTAGAGGGGCTATGGGGCAATAGGCAGTGGTGAGGGGGTTATAGAGTGTTAGGTGAGGGTTGTATTTTGTGTTAGCACTAGGCCACAGTGGTGAGAGAGGAGGTACAGCTACAGCTTATTATTATTATTATTATTATTATTATTAACATTTATTTTAAAGCGCCATTGATTCCATGGCGCTGTACATTTGAGAGGGGGGGGGGGTCACATATATGATATGTCAAGTGAGTACAATAATGACAATGAATGACGTATAACTGGTACAGAGGGAGAGCGGACCCTGCCCGCAAAGGCTTACAATCTACAAGGAGGAGGGAAGAGACAGGTGGAGAGGGGCAGACATGTTGGTGGGGTGTAGTGACAGCGGGGGTATTGTAGGTTATAGCAATCCTGAAGAAATGGGTTTTCCAGGTTGCTTTTGAATGCTGGTGAGAGTGGCAGAGAGTCTTTATGTGTAGGGGCAGTTGCATTCCAGAGTGTGGGGAAGCGCGAGAGAAGTCTTGGAGGGTTATGTGAGGTGCTGATAAGAGGAGAACAGACAAGAAGGTCCTGTGAGGAGCGGAGATTTGCGTGAGGGAGATATACTGGAGATTTGGGCAGAGATGTATGGAGGGGAGAGGTTATGGAGAGCCTTGTAGGTCATGTTAGCACCTTGAAATGAATTCGCTGAGCTATTGTAGCCAGTGAAGGATTGACAGAGGGGAGAGGCAGAGGAGTAGCGAGGAAGAGAGGTGGATAAGATGGGCAGCAGAGTTAAGGATGGTTTGGAGGGGAGCGTAGAGTGCTAGATGGGAGGCCACAGAGAAGGATGTTGCAGTAGTCAAGGGGGAGATGAGACAAGGGCATGAACGAGCATTTTTGTGGTGTCGAAGTTTGAGGAATGAACGGATGCGAGAGATATTTTTCAGGTGGAAGCGCAGCAGAGGTGAGGGTTTGGATGTGTGGTTTGAAGGATAGAGCGGATCGAGGATTACCCCAAGGCAGCGGACTTGCGGAACAGGCGAGAGTGTGCAGCCATTGACAGTGATAGAAAGATCAGGTGGAGGGACCCTGCATTCGCTTGTTGCGGCATAAATAATGCAAGAGCCGACTACAATGCTGACCGCGACTATCCATTCCTGAGCCCCCGACCGTGGCCGTCGGCGGAAGGAGACCGGCGTACTCCAGAAAATAAGTCTTCCTGCTCTGAGAACTCAAAGTAAAATACAAAGGTTATGTTTGCGTTGCCGTTGGGCTTGTTCACACGACGTTTTTTTTTAGCACTGAAGACTGCATCCGAAAAGCGGCTCCGCAAAAGGGCAACGGCTGATGCTGTTTTGGATCCGTTTTGCATGCTTGTATCATGCGTTTTACCGTTCCGCTTTCCGGATGCGTTTTGGAAAAAAAATTCTTCTTTCTCTCTCTCCCTCTTTCTCTCTCTCCCCCCACTCTCCCTCCCGTCTTTCTCCCTCTCCCTCTCCCCCTCTTTCTCCCTCTCCCCCTCTTTCTCCCTCTCCCTCTCCCCCTCTTTCTCCCTCTCCCCCTCTTTCTCCCTCTCCCCTCTTTCTCCCTCTCCCCCTCTTTCTCCCTCTCCCTCTTTCCCCCTCTCCCCCTCTTTCCCCCTCTCCCTCCCCCTCTCCCCCTCTTTCCCCCTCTCCCTCTCCCTCCCTCTTTCCCCCTCTTTCTCCCCATTAGGTGTTTCACAGGAATTAAAGCAAAGTGAAAGTGAAATTTCAAAATTTCACTATTTTTGCAGATTTTCAATATTTATCCATTATTCACTGAAATACGGTAAATGTGACAAGCTAAATGCAACTTAATATCATTTCTCCCAGGTCTGCCGTTTTTAGAGATATCCCATATGTGGCCCTAGTGCATTTTTTGGCTCAACCATAAGGAGACAGGGGACCAACCCCCGGCGATTGTGGTGTGGCTGTGGCCTGTACTCCATCCCCTGTAATCCAAGATGATCAGCCTTGACCTTCAGAGGTGCAGGGAATTGAGTTTAATGCTCAGATTCGTTAGACAACGTCAGATCAGCGTTTCATCTATTTCTAAACTTAAATGGTCAGCGAGGGCCGGTGTCAGGCGGTGTTTAAATAAACTTTTTTTTGTATTTTGTTTTGGTGTTATTTTTTTTTTTTACCATTTTATTCAGTGTTAGTAATGGAGGATCTTACAAACGCCTGCACATTACTATCGCTCGGGCTTAGTGTCAGCCAGCGGTGATTCTTGGCTGACACTAACCACGTGTCACTATTATACCAGTATCCAACGCACTGGGAAGAGCCGGGTAACCGTCCAAAGCAGACCATCTAATGTGACGTTTCTGTGGCAGCTGCGGGCTGGTATCTTTAGGTTGGGAAAAGCCAATATTCATGGAGTTTCCCATCTTAATAATAATATCAGCCTGCAGCTACATTGGCTGGTTAAAAATTGGAGAACCACATGTCATTTTGTTTTCATCTTTGATTAAAAATCTAAAAAGAAAAAAATGTTTTTCTTTAAATGGCATGGGGGTCCCCCCATTTTCCATAACCATTCCATAAAATTGCTAACTGCAGCCTGATACTATCAGAATGGGAAGGTCAATCAATACTGGTCCCTTCCCTCTCTTAAAATAACCCGCAACTGCCCCAGAAATGGACCATCACATCACAGGGTCCGCTTCTGAGGGTTACCCGGCTCTTTCCATACCGCTGGTACCTTCAGTACTGGGGTATTAGTGACATGGGGTTAGTTTCAACATTGACAAAAAAAAAAAAACACTGGCTGACACCAAGCCCGAGTGATAGTAATGGAGATTCATTTGTCAGATACCTCTATTATTATCACTGGAAGAAAATGAAAAAAAACACAAAGAAACAGAAAAAAAAAGTTTATTTAACCCCTTACCGCCGGAGCCAGTTTTGGCCTCTCTGACAGTGCCCCATTTTTGGAAATCTGTCATGTGTCACTTTATGTGAGAATAACTTTTTGACCCTTTAACCTATCCATGTGATTCAGAGACTGTTTTCTCGTGACACATTGTGCTTTAAGATAGTAAGAAATTTTGGTTCAAAAAATGCTTGTTTATTTGTGAAAAATATCAAAAAATCGTGAAAAATTTGAAAAATTTACCAATTTTAAACTTCAAAAATTTCTGCATATAAGACAGATAGTTATTCCACTCAAAATAGTTTATAACTAGTATCTACCATATGTCTGCTGTAGTTTGGCATCATTTTTTTAAATGTCTTTTTTTTTTTTTTTTAAAACGACATTAGGGGGCTTAGAAATGTAGTAGTAATTTTCAAATTTCAACAAAATTTGCAATATACATTTTTTAGGGACCAGTCCAGTTCTAACGTGACTTTGATTGACCTGTATGTTAGATACCCCCATAAATGACCTAATCTAAGAAACTACACCCCTTAAAGTATTCAAAACCGCATTTAGGAAGTTTATTAACCCATTAGGTGTTTCACAGGAATTAAAGCAAAGTGGAAGTGAAATTTCAAAATTTCACTATTTTTGCAGATTTTCAATATTTATCCATTATTCACTGAAATACGGTAAATGTGACAAGCTAAATGCAACTTAATATCATTTCCCCCAGGTCTGCCGTTTTTAGAGATATCCCATATGTGGCCCTAGTGCATTTTTTGGCTCAACCATATGCCCCAGAAAAGGAGGAGCACCTACTGGACTCTGGGGTCTCATTTTCAATGCAATTTTATTTAGGCGCCATTTCAGGTTTGAGGACGCCCTAAGGTGCTAAAACTTTATAAACACCCCTAAAAAGACCCCATATTGGAAACTACACCCCTTAAGGTATATATACAGGTGTGTAGTGAGTATATCGACCCCACAGGTGATTCACAATTTTTTTTTTAGCATTAGGCAATGAAAATTAAAAAACATTTTTTTTTCCAATTTTGCAATTTTATCTTAAAATGTTTCATATTTACAAGGAATCCTGGAAAAAAGAACCCCAAAACTTTGTTAAGCAATTTCTTCCAAGTTCGGCAATACCTTACATGTGGGTGTAAACTGCTGTTTGGGCGCATGGCCAAGGGTACAAGGGAGGGAGCGCTATTTGGCTTTTGGAACGCAGATTTTGGTGGGGCCATGTCGCATTTGCAAAGCCACCAAAGAACCAGAACAGGTGAAATCTTCCAGAAGTCGCCCTAGTTTAGATTCAACACCCCTCATGGATCTCATATAGGGGTGTATTGTGAATTTTGGGCACACAGGTATTCCATCGTTTTTTTTAGCATTGGGCCATGAAAATGGGGGGGAACAGTTCCACCATTGTTTTTTGGGCTTCAATTTTACAGCGTTCACCGAGCAGTGTAAATGATGTCATAAATTCACTATGGGGGTCGGTACAATTGTAATGGTATAAATTTTATATAGTTTTTTATGTTTTATTACTTTTACACAATAGAAATAGGTCTATAAAAAATTGCGTTTTTATGTTGTCCTATTCTGACAGTCATAACTTTTTTATTTTTTTGCTGTGTGCAGAGCTGTGTAGGGCCTTGTTTTTTGCAGGGTGAATTAATGCTTTTATTGGTACCATTATGGGGTCCATACAACACTTTGTTAACTTTTTATTAAGGTTTTTGTGAGGCTGTCACTCTGCGTTAGATATGACATGCTAGCTTTACTCAGCAGGTCGATACGATTACAGCAATACTCAAACTAGTAGCAATAAAAAGTACAAAAATGCCCCTTACGCACGTCCGTAGATGTTAGTACAAAAAAGTTTTTAACGATACCAAAACATAACGGAAACTGGTTTTGCCAGATTCATAACAGCCTGAAGAATACAGAGAACACATCAATTATACTGGAGAGTGAACACCTTTAAAACAAAACTCCTAACATGGCGCAAGTACATTGTTTTCACATTTTGCTTCACTTAGAATTTTTTTTTGCAGTTTCCCAGTATATTCTATGATAATATGAATAACACCATTAGAAAGAACATCTTGTCACACAAAATAAAAGCCCTCACATGTTTATGTCGGTGGCTCCATCAGGAAGGGTTTAGTAATAAACATTTTCCACATTCTGTGCCATTTCATTCTTCGGGAACTTTACACTTTCTCCCCTGTGTGAATCTCATGTTTAACAAGGTGTGATTTCTCTCTAAAAGATTTCCCACACTTTGAACATGAAAAAGGCTTCTCTCCTGTGTGAACTCTTTTGTGTGCACTTAGACTCGATATGTGCACAAAAGATTTCCCACATTCAGAACATGAAAAGGCTTTTCTCCTGTGTGAATTCGCTCATGTGTAACAAGTTTTGATTGCTGTGTAAAAGATTTTCCACATTCTGAACAAGAAAAAGGCTTCTCCCCTGTGTGAATTCTCTCATGTGTAACAAGTTTTGATTTCTGTGTAAAAGATTTTCCACATTCAGAACATGAAAAAGGCTTCTCTCCTGTGTGAATTCTTTTATGTGCTCTTAGATCTGATATCTTTATAAAAGATTTTCCACATTCTGCACATGAAAAAGGCTTCTCCCCTGTGTGACTTCTCTCGTGTGTAACAAGAGCTGATTTGTCTTTAAAAGATTTTCCACATTCTGAACATGAAAAAGGCTTCTCACCTGTATGAATTCTCTCATGTATAACAAGTTTTGACTTTTCTGTAAAAGATTTTCCACATTCTGAACATGAATAAGGTTTCTCTCCTGTGTGAATTCTCTCATGTGTAACCAGATGTGATTTGTCTGTAAAAGATTTTCCACATTCAGAACATGAAAAAGGCTTCTCTCCTGTGTGAATTCTCTCATGTTTAGCCAGATGTGATTTGTTTGTAAAAGATTTTCCACATTCAGAACATGAAAAAGGCTTCTCTCCTGTGTGAATTCTCTCATGTGTAACCAGTTGTGATTTGTCTGTAAAAGATTTTCCACATTCAGAACATGAAAAAGGCTTCTCCCCTGTGTGAATTCTCTCATGTTTAACAAGTCTTGATTTGACTGTAAAAGATTTCCCACATTCTGAACATGAATGTAGCTTCTCTCCTGTGTGAATTCTCTTGTGTGAAATTAGACTTGATTTCTGTGCAAAAGATTTCTCACATTCAGAGCATGAGAAAGGCTTCTCTCCTGTGTGAATTTTTCTGTGAGTAACAAGGTTTGAGCGGTATGTAAACAGTTTACCACATTGACCGCATGGAAACCTTTTCCCCTCTTTTTGGCCTGTACTCGTGGTAACCATCTGTGAGTCAGAAGAAGGTTCCTCATCATTGGGGGGATTATTGCACAGGTCTGTACTGTGTCGTCCTGGATGTACATTCAGGGTACTATGGTTTTCTCCTGCAGAGTGCTGCATGATATCATCTTCCACTTTATAACTTAGGGAGGACATGCCGTTTCCTTAAAATTAAAAATATGTTTTACTGATTTTTTTTCTTTTCAAACCACAAAAGAGAAACATTTTAAACATTCCTTTTAGACGGGTAAACTCCTGCAGCTTTTATTAAAGGGGTTTTGTCACAAAGTAAAATTGACGTGGGAAGTTTGAAAATTAATTAATAAACATTTTCACCATTCATCATTATTAAAAATTCTGGACCGTTTTTGTTTTAGCTGCTCCTTTAGTGATCCATTGTTTACAGGGGATAAGACCAGGGCTGAGAGCTCTTCAGTCCTGTTCACACATGCTCAGACATCACCTCTCAGGCTACTTCTGTCATTTGGACTCCCTAAAATTTAAGTCAAACATTTGCAACTTAAAAAAAAAAAACCCCAAATCAAGGTCTGTGCATTGATAAAGAGGAAAAAAAATCCACAGGTTAAATTCCTTCAAGGATTTGAACCTAACATCCTTGTGCTGTGAAGCAAAATTGTTACCTCTGAGCTACTCACAGCTCTATACATAAACAGACCTTTCTTTGACTAGAGAGAGGACAGGCCTGGTGATGTCATCCTGCAGGGTCACATGATATGCAATTCAAACAAATCACACATGTCCCCTTCTGAGCACACAGAGCTGAAGAGCTGGATGCCGGAGGTATGAAACGAGATCGTGGCAAAACCCCTTTAAGTTATTTTGGGCAAAGCCAGAGATGGATCCAGCAGGACCACTTATTATAACCACTTCCTACTGCCGATGTCATGTAGCTCATGCAGGAATTCCCTGTGGTGAACTGGCTTGCTAGGTATGTAAGGTGTGATAGGCTGTCTGCACACATATCCCTCACTGCTGTTATGAGTATAAGGGGCGATTTATGAGAGTCACAAAAAGGGTTGATTATCAGCTTTCACATATTGTGATCTGTTGGTGAAAGGGTATAGTGAGCGGAGAAATAAGACGTGGACAGTGCAGAACTCCATACGCCATTGAGGTAAACATCGGCTATTAAGGTGCATGAGGGGCGAAGAGACATACTACATAGGAGCAGCTCACCCCAAAATGACACAGGGGGTGACCGAACATGGGTCTAACACAACACCAAACACTCAAGTGTATGTGGCCCTAGAACAGACGGATGTCACTGCACCTCTGCTAACCCTACTGTGTATGGGGCCCTAGAACAGACGGATGTCACTGCACCTCTGCTAACCCTACTGTGTATGGGGCATCCGGAACAGACATCACTGCACCTCTGCTAACCCTACTGTGTATGGGACATCCAGAGCAGACATCACTGCACCTCTGATAACCCTACTGTGTATGGGGCCCGGGAGCAGACGGATGTCACTGCACCTCTGCTAACCCTACTGTGTATGGGGCCCCAGAGAAAACAGATGTCACCGCACCTCTGCTAACCCTACTGTGTATGGGGCATCCGGAACAGACATCACTGCACCTCTGCTAACCCTACTGTGTATGGGGCATCCGGAACAGACATCACTGCACCTCGGCTAACACTACTATGTATGGGGCATCCGGAACAGACAGATGTCACTGCACCTCGGCTAACCCTACTGTGTATGGGGCCCCAGAGAAAACAGATGTCACTGCACCTCTGCTAACCCTACTGTGTATGGGGCATCCGGAGCAGACATCACTGCACCTCTGCTAACCCTACTGTGTATGGGGCCCTGGAGCAGACTGATGTCACCGCACCTCTAATAACCAAGCTACATCTGCAGGAAAGCTTCGGTTTCCTGGCAGTACTGAAATTGAACCTCTACTGACAAATGGTTGTTTTCTCTGATGAGTCACGTTTTCTGCTTCATGGAACAAATGGACAATGGCGTTTCAGGTGAGAAACATTAGAGAATAAACAGCATGCAACTATTGCTGGAAGAAAACAAGCTGGTGGTGGCAGCGTTATGGTCTGGGGAAGGTTTTCAGGGAATACACTGGGACACTCATTCATCTGCAAGGTGTTCTCACATGATTTTAGTATGAAACCATCCTTGCAGATCACATACACCCATACATGCTGATTGTCTCTCCTGGGGCGGATGGGATCAAGGACCAAGACTTTCCAGTACTACCCTGGCCCTTAATCCCCAGACCCTAATTGAGCAGGTGTAGGACCCCCGGATTTGTCTCCCATGGCGTCTCCCGCAGTTGTGGGGTTGCAGTCGGCACCATATCCCTGTGACACCCTACCAGGACATTATGGAGTCATTCGCCGCCTGTCTCGCTGCTGTCTGTGCTGCACACAACGGTCTCGCTGGAGATAATGATGGGACTTCACTGTGTGTATTTCTCATTACTTTCACTCCTTACAGTGAGAACCTGCCTGTGTGACTGCAGCCTTATAAATCCTTGTATAACGCTGTAACGTATCAGTGACACAGTCCAGGATTCTGCTCTACACTCACTCATCACTTTTATCACATAAACCTGGACTTGATAAGATTCTGAGACGCACAACCTTGTCTGACAATCAGGTCTGTCCTGCCCACACATCTGGCCCTTCAATACCAATGGGGCAGCACTTTAACCCCTTAAGCCGAACACCTGAAAAGTAGTTAGTGACCAGAACAATTTTTTTAGTTTTTGCCTCCTTGCGTTTCAACGTTTGTAACTTTTTTATTTTTTCACTGATGCGTTTTATGAGGCCTCGTTTTATGTCGAAACAAGTTGTACTTTATGGAGGAATAGTTTAAGTTCACTTATAAATAATAATTTTTTTTTTTTTTTTTTTTTACACCATACAAATTTCAAACTTAATAACGTGTTAGATTAATTATACAGGTTATTACGGTCGTGTGGATACCAAATATGTGTATGTTTTTTATTGTGTGTAATATATGCACAATTATTTTTTATTAAATATTTATTTTTATTTTCTTATTTATTGTTTTACACTTTTTTTTTTAAACTTTGTTTATGTTTTTTACTTTTTTTTTACTCCCATGAAGGGAGAACTGTTTAACATTTTTTTTATATATTTTTTTACACTTAGTAATGTATTATCATATTCATATATGCTAATACATTCTAATCTGTGTCAGTTTGACACATCAGAAGGCATTATGGGAAAGGAGCTGGAAAGCTCACTGCGCCCTCTATAGGTTGTAACAAATCATCAATTTATTTCTGATTCACTGAATCTTTGAGAAGCAAAAAGGAATAATTGTCAAGCCAATATTGCTCATCTACATACGCCGTTTCGGGGTTTTGCCCCTCATCAGTGTAGAGCAGAACGATATTGGCTAGACTGGTGGGAGGCAATGAGTGGCTGAGGTAAGGGGAACATCTCTCCTTATGGAGAGCACCAGTTAAGGTGTCTAGTGTTTTGATTGCCTTTTAGCCCACTACTAAGCATCTGCATAAAAGGCAATCAAAACACTACACACCTTAACTGGTGCTCTCCATAAGGAGAGATGTTCCCCTTCCCTCAGCCACTCATTGCCTCCCACCAGTCAAGCCAATATCGCTCTGCTCTACACTGATGAGGGGGAAAACCCCGAAACGGTGTATGTTTGATGAGCAATATTGGCTTGACAATTATTCCTTTTTGCTTCTCAAAGATTCAGTGAATCAGAAGTAAATTGAGGATTTGTTACATCCAACAGAGGCGCAGTGAGCTTTCCAGCTCCTTTCCCATAATGCCTTGTGATATGCGATGCTTAGTAGTGGGCTAAAAGGCAAAACAAAACACTAAAACACCTTAACCCGGTGCTCTCCATAAGGAGAGATGTTCCCCTTCCCTCAGTTTGACCAGGCAGTGATCAGGACACCACACTGTTGGCCCTGGTCAGGCTTATTCCCAGACAGCTTTGGGGGCCACTTGGGTCCCGGGCGACTGTGCGCCTTTCCCCAGTCTGTGGGTCACCGGGGTTTTTCCACACCCGACAGAGCAAGGGAACCCTTTGTTTGGCGCGGAAAACGCACCGCCGCAATCAAAGGGTTAAAGGTTTCCGCCATACCCCGTCTCGCAGGAGATCTTGGGATCGGGGCTTTGAGTACAGCCCCAAACCAGCGCCTGCGGGCCGGGCGCCGAAAACTCTGGTGTCTGCGAGGTCAAAGACGTCGCTGCAGACAAGGGGACCCCACCACAAGTCTAAAAGTCGGGGGTGGGGGGTCGTTGGGGGGTTTAAATCAAGTAGACTCTTTTTGTTAGTGAAAATCTAATGGTATAACCAGATCACAGAGACAAAGTTTGCACATCTCCATTTTACCCCATGGTGGGACAATGAGGTTGTACGGCCTAAGGTTGCAGTCACCGGGTCTCCATGTTATGGGGTCTCAAATTTGTGGTGGAATAGAAGAGCGGGTTTTTCCCATAAATCTGTAAAAAAAGTTTCCGGGACCTTTGATCCAAATTCACTAAGTTTTCAGGCTGTTCTGGGGGAAGGTGGCCCTAAAAATTGGGCCCCTGAGACAGTCGACTCAGCCTCAGAAACACTGAAATTTAATTCCCATAATATTAAAAGGGGGAAATCCTTCCTTCATTCTATTTAAAAATTTTAAAAATTTTCGACCTTAAAGGATTTTCCCCCCCTTTTCCCAAAGAACAAAAAAATTTTGCCCCTGGTTAGCCTATTTTTGCAAACCCCCTTGCTTGACGGTGGGGTCTTTTTCAATGAAAAAAGAAAACTTCCCAAACTACTGCGGGATTCTTTATACCCCAAAACGGCCTAATTCGGCTGTTACTTAAAAAATAAGTTTTTTCGGGCGCAGGACATGCGGGGAACTGGGGGAAAATGACCCTCCGTTTCCCTTTTTAAAACAAAACAGCGGGGAAAAGTTTAAGGTTTGGGGACTAAAATGCCCAATTTTAAATTCATTTTTCCTGGGAAAAAGGGGAACCCCAATCCCATATATTTGAAAGGTTTTAAATTTTTGTTTCAAAAACATTCTTTTGGCGAACAACCCCTTAACATAATGAATTTTCCTTTTTTGCTCTGGGATCATTTGTTCCCCTGATTGGGGGTTTTTATTGAAAATTTCCACTGGGTTTTGGGGGGGGCAGGTGTTCAAAGGGGGGGGCTTATTATGGGGGGGGGGGTAGCAAAAGGAACCAGGGGGAATTTTGTATGAGAAGGTTAGATTGAAGTTTGGGGATGATGTCAATGTAAAAATTTAAAAGGCGGATTGTGGGAGGGGGGGTGAGGTCTGTGGTGCCCGTCCGCCCCCCCCTTCCGCAAATGCACCTTGGGGCCCCCGGATGCCGGCAGAGGCGTGAGTTCTGGGGTGGAGGGAAAGTTTAAGTGCTGAAGGGGGGTCTTGATTGGGATCCGCTTTAAAAAGTCTGTTCCGGAATGGGGCCCCAAATATCTCTCTAAAAGGGGCCCTTTTTTAAACCAAAAAAAAGGGGTTGACCCAAAGATTTGGGGTTTGGGGGTCAACTCGGGGGTGTCACACAATTGTCTAATGCGGGGGGGGAGCGTTTATGGGTGCGGAAACAGAGGGAATTTAGTGTGTGCGGGTGGGGGGTAATTGTGTGGGGGGGAAACTTGTTTGGCATTGTTGAGAGTTTTGTGGGGCGTATTGTTTGTGTGTTGGGGGGGTTATTGGGTGTGTTGGTGGGGTGGAGGGGTGTAATTTGTATGTGTGTGGGTGTAATTTGTGTGTGGGTGTGTAATTGTGTGTTGAAGGGGGGGGAAGGGGGGAAAACAATGGTTTTTTTAATTTTTTTATGGTTTGTTTGGGGAAGGGGGTGTGAGTAAATTTTGTAGTTTGTGGGGGGAAGGTGCAAGTGTGTTATATGTGTAATGAGTGCGTGGTTGGCGTGCGCGTGGCGGCGTTTCCCGGTCCCGGCGGGCTTGGGGGGATGCGAGCGTGCGAGGGGTGGATGCGCGGGAGGGCGGCGGGGTGGGTTTGGCTGCCGGGTGCGAGTGGCTGCGGTGGGGGGTGCGCGGGAGGCGAGCGCGTGGGAGGGGACGGCGGGGGGATGTGAGCGGGTGCGGGGGGTGGGTGTGGGGGATTGAGCGGTGCGAGGGGTTTTTGGGCGTGTGCGGGATTAGCGTGTGCGAGTGGTTGGGTGTGCGGGTTTGGAGGGGCGTGCGAAAGTGGTTGGCGTGTGCGGGGGATCTGAGGGGCGTGCGAGTGGTTGGGGTCGGGATTGAGGGGGCGTGCGGGGGTTTGGGGGTGTGGGGATCTGAGGGGCGTGGAGTGGTTGGCTGGCGGGATTTGGTGGGGCGTGCGAGTGGCTGGGTGGGGAATGTACGGGTGTGGTGTGGGTGTCGGGGTAAAAGGTTTGGTAGCGGGCGTGTGCGGGAAGTGAATAGCGTGAGGGTGGTCGGGTATACCTATTTTTTTGTTATTCTTGACAAAACAAATGATAAGTTAATTTTTTAAAAATTTTATTTTTACGGAGGGGTGGGGGGGGGGGCTTGAAAAAAGTTCGTAGGGGGGTCGCCTTTTCTAGTTATCCCCCGTGGTCTTTTCTGGCGTCTCAGGTGGCAGGAGACACCCCGGGAGAGGACTCTGGCAATTGCCTATTCAGAAAACCAGAAAACGGGGTGACGTCCTTTCCCCCAAAGGTGGCACCCAGTTTTTTTATCAGGAAAATTGGGATTTATTTGGGTGATGGGTGTCACCAGCTTTTCCGGGATGCTGAATAGGCTATCCACCTATAAATGTGTGGAAGTTTGTTTATTTCCCGGGTTTCCCATTTGGACACTTTGGATTCGTGGACTATTTTGGGATCCCTAAGATCTATTTTTTTCAAATAAAAGGAAAAAGAGGGCTGGTATCAGGGAGTGTTTATTTAAATCAATTTTTTTCCCGTCAATTTGTTTGTTTTTTTTATATAAAATTTCCCAGTGATAGGGGGAGGTATCGGGACAGAGCCCTTAGCTATCACTCGAGTTGGTGTCCCCCGGGGGCGGCGTAACGGGACAGTTGTCAGTCCCTCCATAACCACCAAAGTAAAACCGCGCTGGGGGTTTTATATAAAATGGGGAAGGCCATTAATACTGTACATCCGATTTTAAAAAATACCACCCACAGCTGCCACAAACTGCCCTCCTTTAGGGGCCGTTCTGATTACCACTTTTCCCAGTACCCTGGTATGTTAAATATTTGGGTTTTAATAGGACACGGGGTTAGTGTCAGCCTTTGGGGATGAAAAACACGCGGGCTAACCCAACCCCGAGGGGGTAGTAATGGAGATAAAAATTGTCGGGTCTCTATTCTGCAATGGAATTTAAAGGAAAAAAAACCAATACAAATTGCAAAAAAAAAAACATTTTATTTTAAATAAATGCTCCCCGACTCCCCCAAATTTAACCTTTTTCTTAAAGAAAATAAATTCCAATTTTGGTTGACAAATCCAATGAATGAAAAATTAATGGGGAAACCCTGTTAAAAAATAAACTCATTCCTGATCTTGAAGATCTTCCCTGCCCTGATTTTTCTCGGGGGCGGGGTATGGATTAAACCCTACCCAATAAGATTTTTGGGGGTAAAAAAACCAAGGAATCTTTGGTGACACCCCGGGTTTTTGGGACGGGTTAACACCAAATTTTAAACTTTCACTATTTCACCAAATGGGCCTTATATAATAATACAATCTTCAACCTTTACTTTTCCCACCATATATGGTCATGTTGGGGTAAATACGTCGCAAGCCCCCCGTACATTTATCTCACTAATTCACTGTTGGTGCCCTTCTTTTTCGAGGTTTCCAAAGGGGCACCCCTTGTCCGGATAAAAAGGTAAAAAACTTTAAATTGAAAGGGGTTCCCCCACTTTTAGGTAGATGGGGATTACAATTGGAGCTGGTACATGATTCTACCCCTAAATGGGCCGTATGGAGGTATATACAGTCGCGGGGCCCCTTTTACACTGGTTCCACTATAAAGGAGGAAAATAAATTTTCGGGGTGTGTCATGGTGTCACCCATAATGGAGGTAAAATACATTCAGAGCCCGGGTACACTGGTTTACCACTTTATTCACGGTTTGGAGAATATACAGTGGCACCCCTTTTTACACTGTGTCCACCCCAAACTATTTGGAGGTAATTACATCGAGACCTGTGTACAGTTCTACCATATTGGCAGTATTTAGGTAAAAATACGTCTGTAAGCCCGTGTAACTGGTGTCCCCAAAATTAATACTGTATGGTGGAAAATTGGTTTTTTTTAAAAGATTTTGGTTTTGGCATAGTTTTTAAGGTATCCCTAGCCCTGGAGGGAATACTATCCAAAGTTAGGAAACCTGGAGTGCCAAAAACCCCAAATTTTGCTTTTTTTTCAGGCCCTTACACAGTTAATGGAGCGGGTGTGACCTTTTAAAGGGTGTGCTTGAACAGAAAGGTGTGGTCATGCAAATTTTGGGGGGCGGCGTATGCCCCCTCAGCTTCATCTCCCTAGACCACTTTCAAAAAAAGGGAAGTATGGTAAATGGGTCTACAAATGTCCCCCAGATCCCATTTCGTGCAAATTTTATCACAGAGGTGAAAATCATAAAAAGAAACCTTGGGAAATTCCCCCTAGGCCCCCAGACCCCGGCCCGAAATTCCCAGTGTACATTTTTGGGAAAAAAGGGTACCCCCCTCCTCAGCCCCCGACCCAGATTACTAAGGAAAAACCTTTTGAAATATCAAAAAAACCCCCCTTGTCCATCCCTTCGGGTCCCCCCTCAAATTTTGGGGAATCATCCCGGGGCTCCCTGGGGGCCACCTTTTTTCTTCCCCCTCAAAATTATAACATCAGATTTCCCCTATTGACATATGGAACAATTCGTACAAAAAACAGATCACTAAGAGACCCCCCCAAAAATTAGGCCCTCTGTCACTCAAGGGGGTCCACCCCTATACAGATTTGTATGGGTCTCACCTAGGATTCCCCGGGACCCCATCTTTTGCTTAACCTAAAACCTTTAAAATCAATCAATTTTCCCCCCAAAAGAGCAAAACCGTGAAATAAATGCGGGTTTTTCATTCTGGTTATATTTAGAGGAAAACTTTAGCTCCCCCTCTGATATTTTGGGCATTTCCCTCTGGACAGTCCTGGAAAAACAGAGGGGGGGACATCCTTGCTGGGGTTTTTACGGATCCTTTTGGGTCAACAGTGAGGATAATGAGTGGGTAATTTGCTGTATATCATCATGTCCATCACCTCCAATTCTATGGGGGTGATGAGATAAAGACCAGTTTCTGGGTGCTTGCTGTGTCTTATTCCCCTCACCTTTGTGTTTTTCCCCCCGGTACCTCCATATGACTCCTGGGACGATCCCTGTGTCCCTTTTATGTACTCCCACTCTCCATGGAGACAAACAGCGACATCTGAACTTATAGGAAAACCAAAAAAAAAGGATCCATATCATCAGACCCTCATCCCCCGTGTTAGGGTAATGCCAGATTCCCCCCACCTTCCCTCATCCAGCCCACATCCCCCGTGTTTTTTATAAGTCAAACCTTCCCTCCCTCCTTTTTTTTTTCAACCCCCATCCCCCGTGTTATGATAATGTAGCATTCCCCTCAATTCATCCGCCCATCACCTGTGTTTTGTAAAGTCCCCCGTTCCCCCCCCTTTCTCATCTCCAGACCCTTCCCGTGTTTATGTCCCCGATTCCCCCACCCTTTAACCCCTCAAGACCCCCATTGTTAAAATATAACCCGATTTCCCCCACCTTTCAAACCGACCCACACCTTGTTTTAATAAAAATCCCCACATTCCCTCCCCCTCTCCCCATCCCGTGTTGTTTTAAAGTCCGCATTCCCCTCACCCCTCTACTCCAGACCCATAAACCCCTGTGTTAGAAATGCCCCCTTCCCCCCCACCCCCTCCCAATCCCGACCCTCATTCCTTTTTTTGGGGATTTTCCAGCTTCCCCTACCTCTCTCATAAAAATTTTCCCTTTTTTTGTATAATGTCCCCGCATTCCCCCCCATTTCATCCTTTTAGACCCATATCCGGTTATGTATAATGTCCATTCCCTCACCCCTTCATAATCCAGACCATCATTCCCTTTTTATGTTAATGTCCCAGCATCCCCCCATCCAAAAATCCCGACCCCTATCCCCCTTTTTATGTATAATGTCCCACATTCCCTCACCCTCTCATCATCCAACCCCTCATTCCCTGTGTTATGTATAATGTCCCCGCATTCCCCTAACCCCCATCATCAAACCTTTCCCCCAATTTTTATGTATAGTGTTACTTCCCCTCACCCCACTCCAACCCTACCTGTGTTAGTATAATGTCCCGATTCCCCCCACCTTCCCATCCACTATGACGGGGGCGTTGGGGTTTCTTATCAGTAAGAGGTGGGGGCTCGGGGTCTGGGGGTGCTTTTTCCTCCGACACCGGGGGCCCCCAAAAAAAGCATTTCTTACAATGTGAAACCTGGAAAGGGGGAGACAGATCCTACAAATTTAAAGAAACCCCCCACCTTTCCCATCATTACCTTTCTAAGAGAAAGCGAGGTCATGTAGAACTCCACCTCTAGTTTAAATTAGATTTATCTCCAGGGGGAAAAGGTTAAATCTGGGGGTGAAGTTCCGTTTTGTCCCAACCGGGGGGTATTTATGAAAAGGGGCCTTGTCTTTAGCTGTAGGTTTTCCTTTAAAAGGAAAAATTTTTAAGAAGAGAGGGTTTTTAGACAAGTGGAGGGGTTGTGAGGGCAGGAGGGGAGAGGGGGGCACCGGGGAGGGAGGATGAAGGGAGGAAGGGCGCGGGAGGGGCAAAAGAGGCTGCGTAATCCAGGCGGGATGAGGGGGAAAAGCAATGTTGGGGTCTTACTGTTCTTACCAAGGGGAGGGTTATCCAGGGGGTAAAGGGCGTGGTGACATAAAACTGGTACATGTAGGAAGTGGCCAATAATTCTGACTCCTCCTCCCGTGATGATCAATGACTGGAATCTTTGGGGTCCTATGTGTATAGGCCAACGCCATACAGTCCACATCAAACATCATGTGGATTTGGAGGATATTGGTGGGGAGCTGAGCAACACAGAAATATTTGGAAGGAGAGGGTGATAATTGCATGTAGTCGTACACATTGCCCCGGGCCCCCCCCCTGTGCCCCGGGCCCCCAATTTAAAAACAAGGGGGGTCCTACATAGTTCTGGCCCAATATACACCAAGTGGGGGGGCCCTTTCATTGTTCAAGGCCCCAATATCACCACAGTGCGGGCCCTACATAGTTTATGGCCCATATAAACCCCCCAGTGCGGGGCCCTACATAGTTCATGGCCAAAAATTTCACCCCAGTGGGGCCCTACATATTCATGGCCCAATTACACCACAGTGCGGGGCCCCAACATATTACATGGCCACAATATACACCACCGTGTGGGGTCCCTACATAGTTCATGGCCACAATATACACCACAGTGCAGGGCCCCTACATAGTTCATGGCCTTAATATACACCACAGTGCAGGCCCTACATAGTTCATGCCCCAATATACATCACAGTGCGGGGCCCCTACATAGTTCATGACTCCAATATACACCACAGTGCGGGGCCTTACATAGTTCATGGCCCCAATATACACCACAGTATGGGGCCCCTACATAGTTCATGACCCCAATATACACCACAGTGGGGGGCCCTACATAGTTCAAGGCCCTATTATCGGGATTATTTTACACTCATAGGTATCAATTAGGGAAAAATAGGTAGCACTCCCTACAATCAATATGAAGTTTGGTGCCAGCAAACATAAGATCTCTGTCACAAGTCAATGCATAGATAAATGACAAAAACTTGCAGCACTCACAAAAGTTTGGAAAAAAAGTGGAGCTTTTTTTCCATATCCACAGGTGACGTTCGGCTCGTAATGGCTTCAAAAAGACTCTATTAGGAGCCGAAATGCCACTTTTTTCCAAACTTTTGTGAGTGCTGCAAGTTTTTTTCATTTATATACTCATAGTTAGGTATATATATACACACACTCACAGGTAAGTATATAAATACTCACAGATGGGTATATAAGTATTGATAGTGAGACTATACCTCTAGGCAAAAGTTAAAGGATTTGATTAATTTTTTTGGTCTTAAAAGGAAGGGTTTGTAATTTTTAACCGGACGTCAGAGAAATTCATTACTAATGACCTATTCTCCTATTGGTCACTGATCACAACCAGTACATACTGTTTATTAGTATGGCGGGTCAGTGTTTCATCACTTCTAACACTATAAAATCCCCCGAGAAGTCGCCGACTCTTGGTATTTGTAGGTGACTATAAGAAGAGCCGCTCAGTAACAGACGTTTTTCTTAGAATTCAAAAGAACAGTGAAGAATTATTTTAGATGTTTTCTTCGACCTCAGCAAATACCTTAGAAATGACCAACTTGAACATCGGGTAATTTGCAGCAACACAAGTCTTACAAATCACCACTTATGTCCCAAAGTCTGTTTATTAGCAGGTACCCAATAGTGCTGTATAATGAATAAGAGGAGCCAATGGTCTAATTATAATCACAGTATGAAGTAACGATGATGCTGTTACCAAACCTCTAATCACCTGTATAAAAACCTGTATCTGTGAACCTGAAGGAAAGAAGGAATCTGAAGCTGCCTGATGTTAGGTGTCATTTATCCTTGCAACATATGAATCTGGAAACCGGCACAACGAGGGTTAAGTTGCATTTTTATTGCTAATAACCTACTGGAGGCCCTATATATCTACGTACATACTGGGGGCCTTATATAACTACCAACTTTTTGGGGGAACCTATATACCTACCTACATGCTGGGAAGCCCTCTATATCTACTAAATTGCTGGGGGCCCCTACTTACCTAACAAATTACTGGGGGCCCTATGAACCTACACTTACTGTGCTGACCTATATACTTTTTTTTTGGTGGGGGGGGTGGGGCAAGTTCCCTCCTACAGCGGTATATACCTACCTTTCTACTATAAGGACTTTATAATCTACCTGGAGTGAGTCATATATACCTGTTTACATTCTGAGGGGGCCTATACCTGTGGGACATATACCTACCTACCGAGGAGACCTATATACCTACCGACAGAAAGGAGGTCTATCTACCTAATGGGGGCCTATAAAGAAATGATGGGCACCTACCTTTCTTTAAACATTGTTTTATTGTTATGAGAAGTACAACATGAGTAAGTAATACAAGATAGTTTGTATACATCGTAAATAGGTAACAAGAAAACCTGCAACAGCAGGGAAATAAGTCAAGTTAAAATAAACACATTACTCAGCAGTATACAATAGTAGAAGAAATATTTGTACATTACAAAAATGTAAGCGGTGGAGAGTTGGAGGAGGAGGAAGATGTAATCAGTGGGAAGTGCTAGAATAGAATCTAGACGATATCCAGGGTTCCCATAACAACCTTCTTTTGAGACAGACATGCGGTGGGTCCGCTAGTTGTAATTCACAATGACAGTTGAAATTCATTTCCAGGGGGCGTGGCCTGAGCAGGGGATGTGAGCGGGCACCTACCTTTCTATCATAGGAAAGCGGATTGCTGTGGGGTGGGGGCGTCGCCATGCCTTTCTTCAGGAAAAATTAGGTTGTTTTTTTTTTTAGTAACAATGATACGTCTGTTATATTGGCTCCATGTATCGGTGTATTTTTTGGTGACTTATCTATACGGTATTACACTGTCATACGGAGGTGAGCACTTCTGTAAAAGTAAATTTGCCATTGATGATTTTCATTGTACAGTGACTGCTGAGGGGGTGGGAAGGATCTATGTGGAATAGGCAGAAAATTAGTGACGGGAAACGAATTTTTCCCCCCCAAAAAAATACAAGTTCCCCAGTCCAAATGTGGCCTGAAAAATGCGTTGAACAACCCCCTACTGAGCAAAGCAAAACCAGGGGGCCCGGGGCCCGGATGGTTGGGGCCCCTTTAGAAATGCCCCTCGGTTGGAGTTATTTGGGGGAAAATTGGGAGGGTGAGAGGCCCGGAGACAGCACGAGGTATCAGGATGTTTGCTTGTCCTAAAATAAAGGCTAAATAAAAAATTTACAGAACACGAGCGCATTAGGTCGGGGGGGTTTAGGTAAGTCTGAAACTAAAGGAAAAATTCACATATGGGACATATCACCAACACCACCTCAGCTATCACTGATTGGAGCTACAACGTCACAGATTCCTGCGTCAAGGACACCTAAGTGTGTTATAGCCCCGTAATAAAGCCCCAGCAACCAATCACTATGTAGATCTCAATAACCTGTGCGGTAATTACCACTAAAATAATAAAAAATTGTTAAAATAAACTAATTAATGAACTTTATTAAACAAACACAAAAAAAAAATTCCCCAAATTTAAAACAAGATAAAAAAAATTTTTCTCAAAAATGATTTACAGTTTATTCAAGATTATTAATTTATAAAGCAAAAATGGATGTCCCAGCTCAGCCCTTTTTGGGGAAAAAATTCAAATTACAAATCCCTCCTAATAAAAGATTAACCCTTTAATCCCTCCAAAAAAAAAAATAATATCTTATTTCACCCCCCTTCAAAAAAGCCTTTACGTTTTTATTCTTCCACCTACATAGCCCTATAAGGGCTTTTATTTTGCAGGCAAATGGACTTTCTATGATGTTACTCATATTCCCATGATTAAGGGAAAACCGCAAAAAAATTCAAAGGGGGAAAAAATGTGAAAAAAAGTACTCCCCCCTGTTTGCTGGAGTTTTTTTTGTTAAGGATTTTCTTTTTGTGTTCTCTGTATTCTACAGGTTGACCCGCACCGCAATACCAAAACGTGGGGTTTTTTCGTTATGTTTTGGTGGCATAAAAATTCCAACTTTTTTCTATACTGAAATTTCACACGCGCGTTTTGTCGAACAATAACTTTTTTTGCACTAACCCCTGGGACGCATGAGGGGTTTTTTTTGCGGCGAAGTTTTTATTGCTAATTTTCTTTTTTTTTTGTAAATAGTGAAAGAAGGGTGGTTTAAAATTTTTTAATACTTTTTTTATTTTTTTTAACCCTTTAAAACTTTTTCTTTTTTATTTTAAAACAGTGAGCCCCCCGCTTCCCCACTGGGTGGTGCATTTTTTAATAACCCTAATGCATGCATATAAATGCATTAGGTTACCAAGAGGCGTTTTACCCACTTCCGGGGCCGGAAGTGGGGGCAAATGAGAAACATGGCAGCAAGGGGAGCCTTCACAAGGCCCCCCAGCTGCAATGCACCCAACCCCCCGATTTTTCCCGCAGGGGGTCCCATTGGAGTGAGGAACGGTACCCCCGGCACCCCTTTCTCATTCATTTTTAAAGGGGTTTCATAGGCAGGTGGGCGGCGTGCCCCCCCCCCCTCCCCGCTAAACAGCCCGGTTGTGCTGCAATTAGGCGCTGCGTCCCGGTACACAAATCCCAACGCCACCAGGTGTACCTACGTCCAGATGGGGTTAAGGGGTTAAATTTTAAGTAATGATGTCGGGTTGAAATTTTTCCTTCTAATTACAAAATAAAGGATACTTATTCTTTTAAAAACGGGAAACATCTGCTATTTCCCATTGGGTATTAAAATTACCAAAACTGGATTTTTTGGCAAAAACCAACTTTCCCCCCTTTTAAAGTCCCCCAACATGAATTTGACGAAATATCTGGATTTACAATTCCTGCCGGGCGAATAGTTTATACAGGAGATTATATTTTCCTTAATTGTATATTTTTTTATGTACTGGTATGGGGCCCCAGAACAATTTTACTGCCCTTTTTTTAACCCACGGTAAGGGTCCTGGACAGACAGAGTCACTGAACCTCTTTAACCCTACGGTATGGGGGCCCCCAAAGCAGACGGATTTCACTGCACCTCTGCTAAAATCTACTGTGTATGCGGCCCCCGAGCAATGGTGAAATGCCCTTGCTAACCCACTGTGTATGGGGGCCCCAAACAGATGGATTCACGCCCCCTCGCTAACCCTACTGTGTATGGGGCCCCCCGAGAGAGGAGGTCACTGCACCCTTTCAACCCTACTGTGTAGGGGCCCCGAGCAGGGTGGAGGTCCTGCACCCCCTGCTAACCCCCTGTGTATGGGGCCCGGAGAGACGGATGTCACTGACCTCTGTAACCTACTGTGTTTTGGGGCCCCGGAGGAAGATGCACTGCACCCCTGCAACCCATTGGGATGGGGCCGGAGCAACGGGTTCACTGCACCTCGCTAACTCTACGTTTGGGGCCACAAAGCAAAGGGGTCACTGACCCTGCTAACCCTACTGTGTTGGGGCCTGGAGCAATGGATGTCACTGCACCTTGCTAACCCTACTGGTTGGTCCCTGAGCAGACGGATGTCATGCACCTCTACTAACCCATGTGTATGGGGGGGGGGGGGGGGGGACAACCACTGCACCTCACAACTAAGCGCAGCAGCAGAAAAGCTTCATTTTTCCCGGGAACAAAATTGGACCTGCTGATGGGAAAGGGTTGTTTTTTTTGATTTGTGACATTTTTGCTTCATGCATTATGGAGAGATGTTTTCAAAGTGTTCTCTGGGCCACTTATTCATGTGGAAGGCGTCCTCCCCCAATTTGGGTATGACTCCATCCTTGTTGATCTTGTACACCCACACTAGAAATGTCTGTCATTAGATGAAGGAACATGACCAAAACTTCCAAGTACTACCCTAACTCTTAATTTCCCAAACACAAATGAGACAGAGGGCCCCCTGGATTTTGCATATAGACGCCCAGCAAAGGGGGGGCCTCCTGGATGGTTGGTTGGCTTGTGCAGTTCCAGCAGCTGTGGGCGCAGTAGCCCAATACCCGTACAACCACCAGGATCTTTTGGATTCATTCGCCGTGTCTTTTCCTTGGGTTTTCTGCACAAATGGTCTCCCGGGGATATGATGGGGGCCCTTCACTGTGTGTATTTCTCATTACTTTCACTCCTTACAGTGAGAACCTGCCTGTGTGACTGCAGCCTTATAAATCCTTGTATAACGCTGTAACGTATCAGTGACACAGTCCAGGATTCTGCTCTACACTCACTCATCACTTTTATCACATAAACCTGGACTTGATAAGATTCACCATAATGATAAAACATTTTCCACATTCTGTGCGACTTCACTCAATACAATTCTAATTTTCTGTTTAAGTTCTTTTTAGGGAAAATTACAGCATCCCTCCTGTGTGAATTATCTCATGTTTAACCAGAATTGATTTGACTCTAAAGGATTTTCAACATTCTGAACATGAATAAGGTTTCTCCCCTGTGTGAATTCTCTTGTGTGTAGCTAGATTTGATTTCTATGTAAAAGATTTCCCACATTCTGAACAAGAAAAAGGCTTCTCTCCTGTGTGAATTCTCTCATGTTTAACTAGATGTGATTTTATTGGAAACTGTTTCCCACATTCTGATTTTTTCTAAGATTCTGAGACGCACAACCTTGTCTGACAATCAGGTCTGTCCTCTGCCCACACATCTGGCCCTTCAATACCAATGGGGCAGCACTTTAATACAAGTGGACATCAAGTGGTTAGGGACAATTTCATCATGGCTATAACCGGATCATCATGAGACAAAGTGCTCATCTCCAGCTGAACTCATGGATGGGACAATGAGGTCTGTACGGCCTAATAGCTGCAGTCACCAGGTCTCCATGTTATAGAGCATCTCTAGGATGTGGTGGAATAGACAGAGCGAGGTTTTCCATCAGAATCTGTAACAAAGGTTTCCAGGACCTTGTTGTATCCAATTCACTAAGAATTCAGGCTGTTCCAGGATCAGTGAAGAAACCTCTGAATTCATTATTACTCACCTGTGGTCACATCTTCTGGGATCTCCTCCTTCACGTCACTCATCCTTGGCTTATCGCTCTTCATCTTGTCTT
This sequence comes from Phyllomedusa bahiana, assembly GCA_025379985.1. Classification (NCBI taxonomy): domain Eukaryota; kingdom Metazoa; phylum Chordata; class Amphibia; order Anura; family Hylidae; genus Phyllomedusa; species Phyllomedusa bahiana. The sequence continues at coordinate 31,350 of JAODAL010025837.1, read as the reverse complement.
CTTCAGCCTCCACTTTAGTATCAGTCAGATCTTCACCCTGATGTGACATATGGAACAATTCAGTACAGCAGACAGATCGACATACGAGACTCCAAATATCTATGAGCCCATCTGTGGCTGCAGGAGGTCCACACCCCGTATACAGATTGTCTATAGGGTTCATCTACCTGAGGATTCCCTGGGACGTCCATCTCTTCTGCTTCATCCTCAACCTTAATATCAATCAGATTTTCCCCCTAAAGAGACAAAACCAGTGAAATAAGTGCAGGTTGTTCCATTCTGGTCATATTTAGAGGAGACTTCAGCTCCCTCTACCTGATGATTCTCTGGGACATTTCCCTCTGGACAGTCCTGGGAATACAGAGGACGGGGACATCTCTCTGCTGGATTTCTCCTACTGGATCCATCTGTAGGGAACACACAGTGACGGATACATGAGCTGCGGGATATCTGTCTATATATCATATACGTCTCATCACCTCCCATTCTACGAGAAGACAGGAGAGAGAGAGGAGAGGAGAAGACAGGAGAGAGAGAGAGCGGAGAAGACAGGAGAGAGAGGAGAAGACAGAAGAGAAAGAGAGGAGAAGAAGAAAAGAGAGAGGGGGAAATCAGGAGAGAGAGGAATGGAGAAGACAGGAAAGAGGAGAACACAAGAGAGAGAGGAATGGAGAAGACAGGAAAGAGGAGAACACAAGAGAGAGAGGAATGGAGAAGACAGGAAAGAGGAGAACACAAGAGAGAAAAGGGAAAAGGGACAGGAAAAAAGGGGGGAACACAAGAAAAGGGGGAATGGAGAAGACAGGGGGGAGAGGAAAAAAGAGGAAAGGGGGAGGAGAGCGAGAAGGGAGAAAAAAGAAAGGGGAAAAAGAGCAAAGAGAGGGAGAAGAAAAAAGGGAGAGGGGAGAGCGCAGAGGAGAAGAAAAAAGGAGAAGAGAAAGGGGCAAAGGGGGGAAGAAAAAAAGGGAGGAAAAGAAAGAAAAGGAGAAGAAGAAAGGAGAGAGAGAGCGAGAGAGGAGAAGAAGAAAGGAGAGAGAGAGCGAGAGAGGAGAAGAAGAAAGGAGAGAGAGCGAGAGAGGAGAAGAAGAAAGGAGAGAGAGAGAGAGAGGAGAAGAAAGGAGAGAGAGAGAGGAGAAGAAAGGAGAGAGAGAGAGGAGAAGAAAGGAGAGAGAGAGAGGAGAAGAAAGGAGAGAGAGAGAGGAGAAGAAAGGAGAGAGAGAGAGAGGAGAAAAGAAAGGAGAGGGGGAGAGAGAGGGAGGAGAGAAGAGGAGAGGGAGGAGAAGAAAGGAGAGAGGAGAGGAGAAGAAAGGAGAGAGAGGAGAGAGAAAAGAGAGGGAAGAAAGGGAGAGAGAGAGGGAGAAGAAAGGAGAGGAGAGGGGAAAAAGAAAGGAAAGAGAGGAAAAGAAAGGAAGAGAGAGAAGGAGAAAAAAGGAGAAGTTTAGGAGAGAGAGAGAGGGGAGAGAGAAAAGAAGGGGAAAGAAAAAAGGGAGGAGGGGAGAGAGAGGAGAAAAAAGGGGAAAAGAGGGGAGAATAAGGGGAAAAAAAGGGGAGAGAGAAAAGGGGGGGGGAAGAAAGGAGAGAGAGGGAGAGAGAGAGAGAGAGAGAGAGGGGGGAGTGGAGAAAACCGGAGAGGGGGAACGGAAGGAATGGAAAAGACAGAAAAGAGAGAGAGATGAAAGAAGACCAAAGGGGGAAAAGGGAAAAAAAAGGAAGGGGGGGAAAAACAAAGAGAGAACGAGGGGAGGGGGGAAAACAGGAGAGAAGAGAAGTGCCTAGCAGTGGCGGGCTGGTGACATCACTCTCTGCTGTTTCTTTTTTCCCCCTTCACCTTGTGATGCCCAGCGGGGGTGATCCTCCTTCATGACCCCGGGGTACAGTTTCCCTTTTCCCTTCATGAAATTTTCCCACTCCTCCATGGAGACATAGACAGCGACATCCTGCACCTTTTTGGGGAACCGGGACAACAAAAGGGTTTCCATCATCATCCAAAACCCATCATTCCCTGTTTTATGTATAATTCCCCATTCCCCCCCAAAACTCCCAGTCAGAGCTCAGTGATCCTTTGGGGGTTCAGTTTAGGATCTTCTGTATCAGTGAAAAGGGGGAGGCTGGGGGCTCGGGGTTGCTCCCTCCATCCTCCGCCCAACACGGGGGGCCACACATCACCAGACGATTCTTAAACTACTGTTTTAATCCTTGTAGGGGGAACCTAAATCCTACAGGGGGATTCTAAGAACCCTCACCTTTCCCCCCCCAAAAAATTCATTCCCCCCGTTCTGATAAGAAAAAGAGCGGGGTAAGTGAACTCTCACCTTCCCCATTAAACCAAATTTAGATGATCCCCGGGGGTTTGAGGTCTAAAAATCCTGAGGGCCCTGATTTTCTCCGTCCTTGTCCACCCTTTGGGGGGATCTTTGAGGGGAAAAGGGCCTTTTTTCTTTAGCTGTGAGAGTCCTGGCCCTGGGGACCTGAAAAAACAGGAGGTTTTGAGAGAAAAGTTTCACACTTTTAAAACACCTTTTTTCCCGTACAAAATTTTATCCCAACACTATAGTGGAAACCCCGCCCCCCGGTTTAAAAAACTGAAAAAAGAAAATGAACCCATTTAGGGGCCGAAGTTCTTCCCCCGGGAAAAGGGGATGCAATGCCCCTATCAAACTTTTTAAAAATACACTAAACAAAATTGATTTACGCCCCCTCACTTTTTTGCAAATTTTGGGTATTTACCTTTTTATGGGCCCAAAAACTGAAATTTAAAAGTTTGACCCAAATGTAAAGTAGTCAGTAAAAAGGGCTTGTAAAACAGTGCGGCCCCGGGAAAGGGGGGGATAATGCTCTGCTTCAGGAAGTCCAGTACATTTTGGCTTCTTTTTTTTCCCCAAAATTTAAACCCACTCCAAAAAACCGGGCAACACTCAGGCCCCCCCCCAAAACCTTGACACCCCCTCCACCATTTTTGCCTTTGGGAGACAAACTTTTTTTGTACCCCTTTCACCGGTTGCCGAACCAACACGCTTGGCACGGTCTAAACCCCAAATAAGTTTTATGGTCTCATCAGCCCCACGGGGACATGATCCAGTAATCCTTGTTTTTTTGTCTGCTTGTTTCATAAAATTTTTTTGGGCGGCCTTTCTTGTGCATCATTTTTTAAAGAGTTTTCCCTTTTTTTGGAAGTACAGACATACCGACAAATTTTATCCCAGGTGTGCGGCATATGGTCTGAGCACGGCAGGCTGATCCCCACCCTGAACCCTTCTGCACCCAAGCCGGCAGCGCTCACCCATTTTGGATTGGAGGTGGGGCATTTGCACTAAAACTTTTTTGGGTTTTGACCATGTCCGTTAAACCCGGGTAGGGTTTCTTGGCCCCCCGGTTGCACCCCAATATCAGGGTGTTGGCATCCCCTTATAGCCTGGGTCATTTTAGTAAAAGCAAAAAAAATTTTTTTTCCTCAGATCCCAGACATTTTTTTGCCATGAGAAGCCATTTTGGGAAACCTCCAGTGACCAGTAAGAGAGAGTATAGAAAAAAAAAACCCCAAATTGAACACCCTGCCCCCCTTTCACACTTGGGGACCGTGTTTTCACTAACGAGTCGCATGCTCTGGGGGGGGAAAAGGGAAAATTTGGGGGAACATTTGTCTTTTTCCCACTTTGGGATCAAACTCACTTTTGTTGCCATGGTTTTGCCCATTGAGGTTTGTGCTAAATTTAAATTTTTGAGTTCACAAAAAAATGAAACCCTGTGATACAAGCCAAAGCACTGACTACTTTTATTGTTTTCAAAGTGTAAGATCCTCAGTGATTTTCCTTGAAAAGAAAAGAAACCAAAATTTAAAAATGGAAGGGGGTGCACTATATATAACATAAAAATATTTGTTTTAAACTGCAGGGGGGGAAACAGGGAGTAAAGTATGGGGGGCCCCGGGGCTAAAAAACGGGACACACCCCCCTTTCCTTTAATGAACTTTTTGGGATCCGATACTGAAAAAAAAACTTTTTCGGAAAAATTATTTTGAGGGGGTTCCCCCGGGCAGCTAAAAATTACAAAAATTGTTTCTGCTTTTGGGGAGCACAGTCGGGTTCCAGGTGCCCCACTTTTTGGCAAAAATTTAACACGGCTCAGAATGGAGACCAGGTGTTTTTTTTTATTGGGGCTTTTGGAAGAAAACTAGACCAATCTAAAATTCTAAAACGGGTAGACAAAAATTTTGTAAAATTTGAAGAGCCCTGAATTTTCCAAAACGGGGGGAAAGAACTACCGGGGGATCAACCAAAGAAAATGCTAGGGCCCCCGGGTTTCCCCCTTTGCCTAAGGAACGTCTGGGCCCCTTTTGGCCGGGGTTTTCAAAAAAGGGAGCCCCCCCGGGCCTTAGCTAAACCCCCTTTTAAGTCCTAAGTCCTACCAGGCATCATATCATAAACGCCCCCCCACACGGGGCCCACAAAGGGGCTGGCCCTTTTAAAGTCGGGGGAATCGTGGAGCGGCAAAGTTTTTTTTCCATTAATCTAATGTACACTACCCTAAAACCTGTACCTATTGGGGCCTCTTGTAAAAAAAACCTTTAAAACCGGGCCCACCTTCCTTTAAGGGGCCCCCCTAACCGAACCCCCAACCTACCTAACTAATTTTGGGGCCCTTCCCAAAAAACCCACCCCCAAGCCTGTCTACCTATATGGGCTCCACAAAAACTTTCCATAAGCCTGTCTCCTATTTGGGGGGCCCCCCTTTAAAATACCTTAAAGCCCACCTGTTTTTTTTTTATTTTTTTGGGGGGGTCCTTAGCCTATATATCTATTTATGTGGGCCCAACTTTTAACTTTCTTCCCCGCCCATGTTTGGGGGTCACCTAAGCCTAAAATTTCCCATGTGGCCCCCCTTTTAGCCCCATTTTACCTATTTTGGGGTCCATACCACTACCTAGGGCCCCCTTCCAGCTTACCTGGGGCCCACCACCTGCCTACCAAACTAACTGTGGGCCCTACCTTTCTACCTGGGGGCTGCCTACTTAACTGGGGAAATAAATAATGCCTGCCTGGGGCCCAAACCCACCCAACTGGGGGCCTATCTACCTCCCGTGGCCCCAAAATACTGGGTTTCCTATTTACCTTTGGAGCATAACCCAAACCCACCCCGGCAAAATAATTTTGTGGGTTCGGGGTATAGTTTTAAGCACAATTTCCGGGGGTTTGTCTTCTGTTTTCCCGCCCCCCCCTTTAGGAGACTCAGCTATGGCCTATTCCCACCCCTGGGAAACTTTACAGAGGTTGGGGGGCAGTGAGGGGGGGTGTGAAAAAAATGAGGTTTTTAAGATTAAATTTGGTCCAAATCTGCCGGGAAGAGGAAGGCCGGGGATGTCTCACGGGGGTCTGGACCAGGTGGGAAAAACAAAAGGGGGAAAATAACGACCCCCATCAGAGAAACGTCAAACCCGTGATCACAAAATTTTAATGACTTTTAAAAACACCCAAAGTCATAAGCCCGTGTACCCTGGTAATTTTACCACTTATATGGGCAAATGTATAGTGGTAATATTGGGTTTTTTATACTGATCTTTATTCGATAATATGTAGGGTATTAATTTATCACTATTTTGGTGGTAATTTGTGGGCCCGGTTTTCTGGTGATATAAACAGGTCCTGAAAAAAGCAGCCTTACTGGTAAAGGGGGGTATAGTGGGATTTGTTTGGGGTTGCCGTATGATAGTGAATGTGGGGGTAAGGGTATTTTTCCTTTGTTTTTATTTCCCCCGTAAAAAATTCATGGTTTGGGGAAAGGGGGCCTAGGCCTTTTCCAATATTTGGTTTTGAAAAAAAAAAGGGGGGAAAGTGTTAGTAAAGAAAATGTGTTCAAAAAACCCCCGGTTTTTAAAAAAACATATGAGACCAGGGAAAGGGGTTTCACCCCACCTCCCCCAAAGTTTTTAAGGGTATGTGGTTTTCATAGCGGAAAAATTTGTGGTTAGGGGGCATAGAAGAAAATGGGAAAAGGTAGGAAGGGGTCACCAGACAAACAAATTTGGGTACCAAAAAACCCCCAGGAACCTAAAAAGTACAAAACAAGTATATCAGCCCAACCTTTTTTGGGCCCAAAATAAGCAGGGGGGTGGGAAAATTCTGGGGAAAGGGGTGAGGAGTGCGGTCATCATTGGAGGAGGGCCCTAGGGTTTTTTAGACCAAAAGGGGGGAACATTAAAGGGGAATTTGGGGGATTCTTTCAGATTGGACTGTAAAAAAGGGCAAAACTTTCTTAAAAAACTCAAAAATTCCAGCTATCACCTTTCCACAATTTTATATTAAATTCCCATCAAGGGGCACGGGAAAATTTGGGGTTTTAAAACCCCCTTTCCCGACAGCCGGGCCCTAATTTTTTGCCTCTTCATTTTTTTCCTCCGTGTCTTCCAAAAGCAAGAACTTTATTTTTTTAATCTACATAAACACAGGGGGAAAAAAACGTTCCTCTGCCATCGGGGGGGGTTATTTTTAATTTTTTAGTTTCCCCCCTCTATATTTAAATGATGGTTTTTCTGTATTCTGCAAATCGCTGGGGATTCCGGGGGAAAACCAAACATGAAGGGTTTTTGTTTATTTTTTAAAAATCAGTTCTAGGTTTTTCCCCAATTTCCCCCTAAAAAAAACACGGCTTCCCCCGGACACTAACAGCAGATTTCTTTTAGCCCCAAATTTTGCGCTGATGACCATCAAAACCCCTTTCCCGTGGATCACCCTGTGATAAATAAAAAAACCCCAGTGACTCCCTCCTTTTGCCCTAACAACTTTGGGTTTTCCCAAAAAAGAACTTTTGACCTACCCATCTTCTTAATGTTTTTTTGCACCTGAAAAAAATCCCCAGAATTTCCCGTCTTAAAGTTTAGTTGGGAAAAGGAAAACCCCTTTTTGTTGCCCTAAGGCCCCCCCATTCCCCAAATAAATGAACCCCTTACTTTTCACTTTCCAGACTCTTTCCCTTTTCCAATCTTTCTTCAATTAGCAGCCCAAAATAAACTTCCCCGGGAAAACAAAAACAACCCCCACCTCCAAACCCTTTTACCCCCTTTCTTCAACCCCACGGCTCCACCCAATTTCCTTTTCACCACACCGCCACTTTCCCCCCTGAAAAACCCTTACTGCAAAAAAGATGGCCTTTCCCCCCAATACATGCCCTTGCACCACCAGCCCCCAAACCCCCTTTTGTCACTGAACTTGGCCCCGACCACCCAGTACCCTTTCACTGCCCCCAATCCACCCATTTTTATGTCACCCCACCGCCACTCCACCCAATACCTGTCACCGGGGCGCCCGCTCCACCCAATACCTGTCCCACCCCCGCCAGCTCCAAACCCAGTTTCATGTAACCCCCCAACCCCCACTCCACCCCGTACATGGCCCCCCCGCAAACCCCCACTCCACCCATACATGTCCCCCCCAACAACAACCCCCCTGTAACCCCTCAGAATCCTATACACCCGTAGTCCCTGTGGGACCCAAAAAACAGCTCCCATCATGGCCCCTTTCTGAAAAATTTTTCCCCCAGGGGTTCTACCCCAATGAAAACCCCGGCTGCTGAAAAGCAAGCCCCCACCTTTTTTGTGAATCTCAAACTGTGCTCCCTTTTCCTTTCTTGAGCCCACCAGAGATGTATGGGGGGGGGAAGGGGTTTTGGGGGAGATTACATTTGGGGGGGTATCAAGGGGGATTAGGGGGAGTATTTGGGGGAAGTTTTAAAAAATGGGTAAAAAGGGGGGGGATTTTTTCCCGGAGGGTTAAAGGGGGAGATGTAAAGGGGGGAGTTAAAGGATGATGATTACATTTTGGGGGGGTATTTAGGGGATTAGGGTAAATTTTTATTGGGGAAAAGGTTATGGGGGAGATTACATGGGGAGGGATCAGGAAAAATTTGGAAAAGAGATGATGGGGGGCAGGTTTTGGAAGGTGATTACATGAGGGGAGGTATCAGGAGATTAGGGTAAAAAAAGTAAAGGGGGGGGAAGGGTTTTGGATGGAGATTACATGAGGGGGGTATCCCGGAAAATTAAAGGGTAGAGATTAAAGGGGGGACAGGTTTTTTGGTTTGGGGTTACATGAGGGGAGGGGATCAGGAGATTTGGTAAAAAAGTAAGGGGGGAAAGGGGTTTTGGATGGGAATTTTTATGAGGGAGGTAACAGGGATTTTGGGCAGAGTTTTGGGGGGTATGGTTATGGATGGGGATTACATGAGGAGGTATCAGGGGGGATTTAAAGGAAAAGAAATTTGGGGGGGAAAAGGTTTTGGATGGAGATTACTTTAAAGGGGGGTATCAGGGGAATTAGGGGGATATTTTAATTGGGGGGCAGGTTATGGGTTTGGGGGATTACTTAGGGAGGTACCCGGAAATTTGGGTAGAGAAGTATGGGGGGGGTTATGGATGGAGGGTTTCATGAGGGGGGGAAACCCGGGAAAATTAGGGCAGATGTTTTGGGGGGGGTTATGGATTTTGGGGATTTCATGAGGGGGGATAACAGGAATTTGGGTAGAATGTATGGGGGGAGGTTTTTGGATGGAGAAATTTCATGGGGGATTTTAAAGGGGATTAAAAGGTTTGAGATTTAGGGGGAGGACAGGTTATGGGTGGAGATTTTCATGAGGGAAAAAAGGGTTTTTAAAAGGGGATTATGGAAAGATTATTGGGGGGAAAAGGTTTTTTGGGTGGAATTTTCAATTTAGGGGGGTATCAGGGGAATTTTAAAGGGGAGAGTTTTTTGGGGGGAGGTAATGGAAGGATATTTCATAGGGGGATAACAAAGGGGGGATTTGTGCAGAGATGTATGTGGGGAGGAAAGGGTGGAGATTACATGAGGGGAAATATCAGGAGATTTTGGGTAGAGGGTGTATGGGGGAGGGTTTTTGGGTGGGGGATTACATGAGGGGGTATCGGGGATTAGGGGAAAAATGTATGGGGGGGAGGTTTTTGGATGGAGATTTCATGAGGGAGGCATCAGGAGATTAGGGTAGAGATTAAAGGGGGGACAGGTTTTTGGGTGGAGATTACATTTAGGGAGGGATAGGGGATTAGGGTAAAGAAAGGGTGCGGGGGAGGTTTTTGGATGGAGATTACATTAAAGGGGGGTATCAGCAGAATTTTGGGGAGAGTGTATGGGGGGGGCAGGGTTTTTGGGTGGGGGGAATTTTCATGGGGGGGGGGATCAGGGGATTAGGGTAAGATGTATAGGGGGAGGTTTGATGGAGAAACTGAGGGAGGTTAGGATTTAGTTGAGATGTTTTGGGGGGGCAGGGTTTTGGATGGGAGATAAAAAAAATGGGGGGGGAGGTATCAAAAGATTAGGGTAAAAGGGTTTTATGGGGGGAGTTTTTGGAAAGGGGATTACATGAGGGGGGTATCAGGTAATAGGAAAAGGGTGTATGGGGGGACAGGTTTTGGATGGGGGAAATTTTCATGAGGGGAGGTATAAAGGGGATTTGGGTTAAAATGTATGGGGGGGAGGTTATTGGGTGGAGATTACATTTGGGGGGGGTATCAGAAGATTAGGGTTAGAGAGTATGGGGGGGCAGGGTTTTGGAAAGGGATTACATGAGGGGGTATCCCGGAGATTTGGGGAGATAAAAGTATGGGGGCCCCAGGTTATTGGAATTGGGAAATTTCAGAGGGGAAGGGATCAGGGGAAAAAAGGTTAGAGAGGTTTGGGGGGCAGGTTATGGGTGGGGGATTAAAATGAGGGGAGGTTTTAGGAGATTAGGGTAGAGATGTATGGGGGGGGGGGGGGGTTTTGGATGGGGAAATTTAAAAAAAGGTATCAGGGGATTAGGGGGGAGATTTATGGGGGGGGACGGTTATGGGTAGAGATTCATAGGGGGGGGGATCAGGAGATAAGGGGGGGAGGTTTTAAAAAGGGGGGAGGGTTTTAGGATGGAGATTACCCTGAGGGGGGGGGTATCAGGAGATTAAAGGGATAGAGATTAAAGGGCGGAGGTTATGGTTGGGGATTAAAATAGGGGGGTTTTCAAGATTAAGGGTTTGAGATGTATGGGGGGAACGGTTTAAAGGATGGAAAAATTTCATGAGGGGGGGGTATCAGGGGATTAGGGAAAAAGAGTATGGGGGGGGGGGGGGGTTATGGATGGGGGAATTTCAAGAGGGGGGGATATCAGGAGGAAATTGGGTTAGAGATGGATGGGGCAGGTTATGGATGGAGATTACATGAGGGAGGGATCGCAATTAGGGCAGAGATGTATGGGGGACGGTTTTTTTGGGGATTGGGGGAAATTTAAAAGGGGGGGGGGGTCAGGAGATTTAAAGGGGGGGAATGAAAAGGGGGGGGTTATGGATGGAGAAATTAAAATTTAGGGGGGGGATCAGGGAGGGTTAGGGGAGAGTGTATGGGGGGGGGTTTGGATGGAATTAAAATGAGGGAAAGGGATAGGAGATTAGGGTTTGAGATGTAAAGGGGGGAAAAAAGGGTGGAAATTTCATGGGGGAGGTTAAACGGGAAATTTGGGGAGAGAGGTTTTGGGGGGAGGTTAAGGATGGAAAATTACATGAGGGGGGTTTCAGGAAAATTAGGGTAGAGGGTGTAAGGGGGACAGGTTTGGATGGAGATTACATTTAGGAGAGGTATCAGGAATTTGGGTTTGAGAAGTAAATTTTACCTCTTTTTTCGGTAAGAGGAGGGGTATAACCCGGGGGGTAAAGGACTGTGGGTACATCACACTGGTCACATGATAGGGAAGTGGCCAAAGATTCCTTTTTCCCCCCCTCCTTGAAGAACATGCTGTGACATCATGGAAGGGGCCTGTAGGGGTTTTTAAAAAAAAACATCGGGCCCTTTTAAAAGCCCCAAATCATATCTTTATCACAGTGGGGGGGGGGCCCTACCCTAGTTCATGGCCCCCCAATTTTACACCCACAGTGCGGGGCCCCCCACAAGTTCAATTGGCCGCAAAATACACCACGTTGCGGGGCCCAAAAAATAGTTTCCCTGTCCTTTCCCCAAAAAAACACCAAAAGGCGGAGCCCCCCCATTGTTCCCTCGGCCCAAAAAACACCACAGTGCGGGGCCCCTACTTAGGTTTTTTGGCCCCAAAAAAATACACCACAAATCGGGGCCCCCACCCTAGTTTTATGCCCCAATAAAAACCCCCACAGTGCTGAAACCCCAAAATAGGTTTTTTCCCCAATAAACACCAAAATTTCGGGGCCCCTACAAAATCATTTGGCCCCAATATACACCACATGTGGAAAACCCCTACATGTCATGGCCCCTTATTTTACACCCCAGTGGGGGGGGCCCCCACCAAAAGTTTATGGCCCCAATTTTCAAATAACCGGGGGGCGGGGCTCCTACATTTGTTCATTGGGCCCCCAAAATTCCCAAAGTTTTTCGGGCCCCTCAAATTTCATGGCCCCCCAAAATCATCACAGTGGCGGGGGGCCTCTAATAGTTTTCATTGCCCCCAAAAACCCCTACAGTTCGGGGCCCCCACAATTATTTTATTGGGCCCCCAAAATACAAACCAAAAGTTGGGGCCCCCCACTAGTTTTATTGGGCCCCAAAAAACAAAACCAAAATTTCGGGGGCCCCCCGCATAGGTTCATTTTTCCCCAATTTTAAAACCACAAAAAAAGGGGGAGGCCCCTGGCCCCGGGGGGTTTATTTTGGGCCCCAATAATTTCACCCACAGTGCGGGGCCCCCACATAGTTTTTTAAAAAGGCCCCAATAAACACCCCAGGGCGGGTTTCCCCAAACAATTCATTGCCCCAAATAAAACAACCCCCAGGGTTTTCGGGGCCCCTAAATAGTTCATGACCCCCCCAAAATAAAATCCACAGTGGGGGGGCCCCTAAAAAAGTTCATGGGGCCCCCAAAAAAACCACAAAGGGGGGGGCCCCCGCCCTAGTTAGGCCCAAAAAATTTCTCCACAAATTTCGGGGCCCCTACAAAAATTCCAAAAGCCCCCAATAAAACCCCCAAATGCGGGGCCCCCGCATAATTGTTTTATTTACCTCCCCCACCTCACTACAAGAAGGGTGAAAATTGGTTTTTTAAATTTACCAGTTTTTTAAATTCCGCCCGAAAAAAATTTTTTTTTGGGTTTTTTTAAGGGGGAAAAAAATAAATTGGAAAAACTTATCAACTTAATAAAAATTTCTTTAAAAATGATTTAGGGCCAAGACAAACCCCGTTGAAACAAGCCTGGTAAACACTAACAGCTGGGATAAAAAAAAAGGGAAAAAAACCCCAGAAACCAAAAAAAAAGATTTAAAGGGTTAATGGCTTTGGGCTAAATGACCCCACAAACCGGGCAAACAAAAACCAAAAGGGAAGCCCCCCAAAACAAAATTTCCCCAATTTTCCCCCAGCCGGGCCCCAAAAAGGGTTCCCCGGGCAACCCCAAAAAAGGCAAACCAAAAATGGGGCAAAAAAACGGCATTTTTTCCCCTGATTGAATAAAAACTGGTTTTTTAAAGGGTTAAAATGACTTCGGGGCCCCCGATCCCACCCCTTCCCCCTCCCTTAAAAAAAGGGGGGGATGCCCTTTACACAAAAATTTTTGTTTACTCCAGCCCTTTGGGTTCTGGGCTTTAAACCTTGATTAAAAAGAGGGAAATACCATGAACACTAAGGGGGACAAGTCAGAAAAAAAAAGACGGGTTCCAAAGCCCATTTTTTTAAAAGGGACATTAAAAGAGTGTAAAAATGTGTCTTTAATAAATAAAACGTCAAAAATTAAAGGGATTTTGGTCTCCATGTATAGACTTAAGCACCTTTATTAGGGGTTTAAAAAGCAAAAAAAAAGGCGCCTAGCCCTATTTTGGGAGGGATATTTTATTTCCCACTTTTGGCAAAAATTCTAAAAATGTTTATTTCTTGGGGATAAAATCACTCAGTTTTGGGTGTACGACAGTTCAATTTAAAATTGAGAAAATGACTCAAAAAATTTTTTTTGGGGCAAAATTTCACCCAAAAATTTGGGCCCCCCAATATTTTTTTTTTTCAAATTTAAATTTTCAACAATTTTAAAAGTTGTTCTTTTGTATTGTTTTATTTTGTTTGTTTTTGTTTGCTTTTATCATTGTTGCTCTAAGCTCGTCACACTGCCAGAAAAACCCCCGTTTTTTCACTTTTTTTCTTTTCTAAAAACGCTGGAAAAGCGACTGAATCCTCTCCTAACTCTTTTGAAAAACCTCCCCTGTCCCCATGAGCTGCTTTTTTTGCGGTTCTTCACTGGTCTTTTGCAAATGCTCTAAAAAAACCCCAGAGCGGGGCAAAAATTTTACTCAGGAGTCTAGTAAAGCCCGGATTTTCTTTTGGCGCGTTTCGCGGCGTTTTTTGCCGCGATTTTTTTAATAAAAAAACCCCCCCCAAGAGACCCAAGTCCACCCATAGTGGGGGGAACAAAGGTTATTTTTTAACAAATCTGCATATAAGTGTCTGATGTTCCTTTTTTGTCCCTTTTTTAAAAAAATGATATGCTTTGGGCGCTAACATTTTTTTGGGAATCAATTTTTTTTTGCTAAAAATAATTTTTTTAAGGTTTTTGGGATCAAAATCAGTTTGTTTTTTTTTTTTCAGATTTTGGGTTTTAAAAAACCTTTTCTTAACAATTTTGGCGCTAATAAAGTTATCTTCTTTGACCCGAAAAAGTTTTTTTTTGATTTTGCGCAAGAAATCCGTTTTTTTTTTTGTTTTTTTGGCCCAAAATTATATTTTTTTTTCAGATTTTGCCGCTAAAAGACATTATCCCCCCCTTCTGGCGCTAAAAAAAACGGGGTTTTTTTTTACATTTTTGGGACCAAAAAAGTTTTTTACGATTTCGGTGCAAAAATAAAGGGGGTTTTTTTTTTTTCGAATTTTGGCGCAAAAATACGGGGTTTTTTTTTTACGAATTTTGGCGCAAAATTTCGTGTTTTTTTTTTAGGAAATTTGGCGCCAAAAATAATTTTTTTCCGAATTTTGCCGCAAAAATCTTTTTTTTTTTTATGATTTGCCCCCAAAAATACGGGGTTTTTTTTCGAATTTTGGGCGAAATACATTTTTTTTGAATTTCGGCCAAAAACTTTTTTTTTTTTACGAATTTTGGTGCAAAAATACGGGGGTTTTTTACGAATTTTGCCGCAAAAAATACATTTTTTTTTTAGAATTTAGGCGCAGAAATAAGTTTTTTTTACGAATTTCAACGGCAAAAATACGATTGGTTTTTTAAAAACGAATTTGGCGCCAAAAATACGGGTTATTTTTTTACTATTTCGGCGCCAAAAATACGGGTATTTTTTACGAATTTCGGCGCAAAAAGAAGTTTATTACGTAGTTTGGCGCAAAAATACGTTATTTTTACGAATTTCGGCGCCAAAAATACTTTTTTTACGAATTTTGGCAAAAAAATACATGTTTTTTTCGAATTTTGGCGAAAAAAATATTTTTTTTTTTACGAATTTAGGCGCAAAAATACGGGTTTTTTACGAATTTCGGTGCCTAAAATACGGGGGTTTTTTTTACGAATTTCGGCTCCAAAAATACGTTTTTCTTTTACAAATTTTGGCGCAAAAAATACGGGTTTTTTTTATGAATTTCGGCGCCAAAAATACGGGGATTTTTTACGAATTTCGGCGGCAAAAATACGGTTTTTTTTTACGAATTTCGACGGCAAAAATACGTTTTTTTAACCAATTTCACAGCAAAAATACGGGGTTTTTTTAACGAATTTTGGGGCAAAAATTAATTTAATGAATTTTGGCGCCAAAAATACGGGGTTTTTTTCACGAATTTTGGCGCAAAAATATGGTTTTTTTTACGAATTTTGGCGCAAAAAAAAGGGGTTTTTTTACGAATTTTGGGGGCAAAAATACGGGTTTTTTTACGAATTTTGGCGCCAAAAATACGGGGGTTTTTAATGAATTTTGGCGCCAGAATCCGTTTTTTTAAAAATTTTTGGCTCTAAAATCCTTTAGTGAACATATTTTGGCACTAATAAAGTGATCTCGCTTCTGACGCAAAAAAATAAGTTTTTTACAGATTTCGGCGCCAGAATCCGTTTTTTGATGGATTTTGGCGCTAAAATCCTTTTCCTTACAGGTTTTGACGCTAATACAGTTATCTTGCTGTATGCAAAGATAATGTGGGTTTTTGTGGATTTTGGTGCAAAATGTAATAAAGTAGTAGCACGCAGCAGCAGCACATATAGGACAATGTGCTCACAATGGCTACAGTGATCTAAAGGAAGTGACTACTTAACATGTTAACTCCACCTGTAGGGTGTAGTTTACATCCAATTGCTTAATTTGTGCATACATTAAAAAGCAGAGCAAAGACGCTTCAAAAAACGCTCCAAAAAAACTAAAAACGCCCCAAAAAACGGCCGTTTTTTCAGCTGCTTTTGGACAGGCTGTGACAGAAAAATCATTTCAAAGAACGTTTTTAGTAATTCGTTTTCAGGTCGTTTTTTGTCGACTGCAAATGTAGACATAGCCTAAGTGCAGGACTTCCTGGCTAGTCAATGACTTGTCTGTGAGCTCTGATAGCAGCAGGGAGAGGATTGATTTATGGTTCTTCTTTCAGATCGTGGAGACATTACCTGATGGTTGTAAAGAAAACCACCTTCTCCCCCAGTGCAGAAAAAGTTCATCCTATTTAGCTTTTTATTTACTATGTCTGCTGAGGCATATTCTTATCTAATTCTCTGCAGAGAACAATATAGCAACACTGAGTCACTACCTTTTATTTTAATGCACTGTACAAGATAAGTAGCCACTTAGGTAAAGTTACATTAGTCTGCCCAGGGGACTAAAAATTTTATATCACAGACAAAACAATATTTTATATGTATTTTTTACTTGCAAAAAAAAAAGAAGTGCCCAAAGATTTTTTTTTTTTTTAAATATATGTTTTCCAGGAATTTCCATTTAAAAAACATCCTCCTTTCTGATGGCAGTGCCCCTTTAAAGGGGGCAGATTTCTAATTTTTAAGTAATGGTTAATAAAAGGGGTTGAATGTCTTTTGGGCCACTAATTTTCGCCATTTCATCCTGGGTATTCAGGGGGGTATTCCTCTATTAAAGTCCAAAAGAGGCGACCTGCAACAGAATGAAAAAACTCAGTCCCCTTAAATGGGTTTTTGCCGTTTTTGGCATCAAATGGGCAAACGGTTTTACTTACTTTGAATAAAGCTCTGGTTGAAGACGCTAAATTCCTTTTTAATTTTTTTGGGTAAAGTTTCTTGCCAGAAAAATAGGGGGCCTGCGATGGGGGAATTGGAAGTCAATGGGTACAAATTTTCCCAAAATGGTATTTGTCCTACGTAAAGTGTTAGGGTTCTGTTATCACCCGCAGCCAAAAAAAAAGGGGGAAACACCCTCTTCAAGGTTTTTCTGATCTCATAAAATATTAATAAATCTGGGGTATTTTCTTCGTCCGTATTGTTGGAGAACAATGACACACTGTAGGAGAACAGAGGCTGGAATAGTTTTTAGACTATTCAGATTATTCCTTCAGGGAAAAATTGGGTTTTTTGAAACATTAAATTAATTTTTTTAACTTTTTGAGAACTGAACCATTAGACCTGTTGTGCCCCTCTGTGAAGAAGTTTCAGTAAATCTGTTGGGATGACATTTGTCGCATGTATTTCTATGTATGAAAACGTTTCAACGAACTTTGGCAACAACCCAAATACTGTGTTTTTTCCAGCAATAGCTTAGAAATTTGCCTACTTTTTGCTGTGGAAATTTGTCCGATTCCCTGACCCCTGAGACGAAAGGACGGCATGGATGAAATTTGCCGTATAAATGGGGAAATTTGGGGGGCATGTATTTAAGGGTTTTTCACCCCTTTTTTCCTTCATAAAATGTGCAAAAGTATGGTATGAAACCCTTCAAAAATGTGTTAGGGGCATTGTTCGAAAGATAAAACTTTTTTAAAGTGCCCAAAAATGAGGGGGGCGTTCGGGGAGTTCTTGTGGCTTCGCACCACCCCGTTTTGTTAGACACATTATGAATGTGGGTCGGCAAAAACTAGGCGCATTACTGTCGGACAGGCAGGCCCATCTCAAAGTGTTCTGCCCCGAGCCCGGGGGGGGTGAAGTAGAGCTAAATTTACCCGTTAGCGCAAAAAACTTCAAAATTTCTCTCTTTATTTTTATTATTATTATTTATTTTTAAGCGCCCTTGATTCCCGGGGGGCTTACATTCGAGGGGGGTTCATACATTACATAATCAAACGATACAAAGATAAGGAAAAAATGGGGCAATTGGCACGACAGAGGGGGAGAGGACCCCCACCCCGAGGGCTTACAATCTACAAGGAAGGGAAAAGAAGGGGGGGGGGGAAAAAGGTGAGGGGCAGATATGTCTGTGGAGGAAGTAGTGACAAATTTAGTGAAGGTTATAGGCAACCTGAAGAAATGGGTTTTTTTGGGTTTCTTTTTAAGCTGGTGAAAGGGAGGAAAAGTCGGGTGTGTTGGGGGAGTGAGTTTCCCGAGGTGTGGGTGGGAAACACGGGGAAAAATCTTGGAGACGGTTGGGGGTGGAGCTGGGGAAAAGGGGGGAAACAAGGAAAAAGGTCCCGTTAGGGGGCGGAGATTGCGGGGGGGAGATATTTGGGAAAAATTTTGGGAAGAAGGGTGTATGGAGGGGAAGGTCATGGGAGCCTTGTAGGTCATTTGGGTTTGGGAGCTTTAAATGAATTCGCTGGGCAATGGGAACCAGTGAAGGGAAATTTGGGAGGGGGGGGAGGCAGAGGGGGTAGCGAGGAAGAGGGGATAAGAAAAGGCAGCAGAGTTAAGGGTATTGGAGGGGGGCGGGGTCTAGCGGGAGGCCACAGAGAAGGATGTTGCGTAGTCTAGGTGGGAGATGAAAGGGCATGGACCCGCATTTTTTTTAGTTTTCATAGTTGAGGGGAATGAGGGGATGCGAGAGATGTTTTTTCAGGTGGAGGGGGGCAGGCAGAGGTGGGGGTTTTTGGATGTGTTTTTTGAAAGATAGAGAAAGGGGTCTGGTTTCCCCCAAAGGCAGGGGATTTGCGGGCCCGGGCCCAGAGTGTAGAGCCTTTTGGCCCTGTAATAGGGGGAGATCGGGGGCGGGGGTGATTTGGGGAGGGTTGGAAAAAAGTTTAAATTTTTTTTTCTCCACTTTTTATTTTAGGAACGTGATAAGAAGGGGGGGAAATGGAGGACAGACAGTCAGGGTCCGGGAGAGTAGAAATGACATCGGGCCGGGATGTGGGTTTGGTATAAATCAGCTACGGGTTTGGTAATAAAAAGCCATGTGGGGCATAAAGTTTACCGGGGCCAAAAGGGTTTTGATAGAGAAGAGTAGGGGGCCCCAACTGCCCCTTGGGGGACACCGAAGAGAGGGGCGGGTGGGGGAGGGGGAGCGAGAAAAAGGGGCGCTAAAAAGGCCCGTTTCAGTGGGGTACGAGGAGATCCGGGAAAGACCCAAAATCCGTGATGCCGGGGGAGGAGGGGATTTGTAGCAGGGGGGGGAATGGTCAACTTGTAAAGGCAGAGGCCCGCCCAAAGGGGGGCCCCACAGAGTAGGGGCGGGGCCCTTTAGCATTTATGGGTTCATTAGTGATTTTGGGTTTTAGGGCGGTTTGGGTAGAAGTACAATAAAAAAAAAGAAATTTTCTGAAATCAAAATATAAAAGGGACATTTTTTAAATGAAATTTAAAAAAAGGGTTATCAAAAAAAATTTAAAATAGAAAATATATAATATCCCAAAAAAAAAAAAAAAATTTTTATCCTAAAAAATTTTGAAATTTTAAAACTGAAAGAACCCTAAAATTTTTTTTTCATTAAAAAAAACCCATGATGATTTTTTTTGATTTTCAAATTTTTTACTACTTTAAAATTGAAATGTTTTTTTTTTTTTTTTTTTTTCCTGCCCTAAACCCTTATTCAAACATATGGCAAGACCCGGGAAACCGCAAAAGTCTTGCGGGGCCCTTGTGGTCCCCCCAAGCAGGATCATCCCATAGTTTCTATTCACTAATACACTATTCTAATGACTTTTCCTTATTTCCCCCCCTTGCTATAGTTTTTAAACCATTTTTTGGGGCATTACTAATGCTCTAATTTCTTACTGAAACCAAACAAAACAGGCGAGCCACGGTGAACTTTAGACGCCATTTATAATAGCACAAATACCCCTTTAATGATTCAGACACATTTATTCACTGAAAAGGAAAAGCAATAATTCACTTCAAATCGCCTTCCTTCTATACATGTCTCCCTACATGAGTGATAGTGCGCCTGAATGAATGAACCGGTCAAAAATCTGGTATGTGTTATCCCTTGCATAATAAGCATATCATTGCTGTAATTTGATGTGACTACTTTAGGCACATTAAAATGTGTCGGGTCTGGCGTATAATGTGCCTATTTTTGGGTTTGTACTACAGTTCATGTAAAACAGTATAGAGAAAAGGCGCAGCCCTAATGGGACATGTTGCACTTGGTATCTGCACCTAAATCAGAGGCCCAAGGTAATTTAACCCTTTAAAAACACCAGTTACTTATAGAAATTGGTGAAAACTGCCCATCTGGTCAATTTGATGCCAGTTATAATGCCCAGATCCACTTTGGGCCAGGCTGAACCAAACTGACTTTGATGTGAAGCATCCCTCTTAGGGTGATGGCAGTGTGGGATCAGTGGCCCAAAGCCATTTAACCCTTTCAATACACCAGTTACTTATTCAAATAAGTAAAAATTGCCGCCTGTTCACTTTGATGCCAGTTTTAGCGCCCAAAATCACTTTGGGCCAGGCTGGACTAAACTGAATTAGATGTGGGGCATCCCTCTTAGTATGATGCCAGTGTGGGATCAGTGACTCAAAGCCATTTAGCCCTTTAAAAACACCAGTTACTTATTCAAATCAGTGAAAACTGCCCGTCTGCCTACTTTGATGCCAGTTATAATGCCCAGTTTCAATTTGGGCCAGGCTGGAGTAAACTGAATTTGATGGGGGTATCCCTCTTGGTATGATGGCCGTGTGGGATCAGTGGCCCAAAGCCATTTAACCCTTTAAAAACACCAGTTACTTATTCAAATCAGTGAAAATGCCCTTCTGCCCATTTTGATGCCAGTTTTAGTGCCCAGAATCACTTTGGGCCAGGCTGGACTAAGCTGAATTTGATGTGGGGCATCCCTGGGGTATGAAAAGCAGTGGGGGATCAGTGGCCCAAAGCCATTTCCCCCTTTTAAAAATTTTTTGTTTTAGGTTTCTGTTTTGGATCCCCCATTTTATGCCAGCTGTTAGTGTTTCCCGGGGCTTTTTCAACGGGTTTTTGCCCCTTGGGTTCACATCACTTTTTTAAAATTTTAAATTAAGCTAAAAAAGTTTTCCTATTTATTTTTCCCTTTTAAAAAAACAAAAAAATATTTTTGGGAATAAAAAAACTCCCAAAATAAGAAACCAACTTCACTTGGGTGTTTGGCCTTTGCATTGACTGACACATCTCTTTTTTTTTCCAATGTGCAGGGCCGTAGCTAGACACTTAAAATAACTCTTGAAAATCTTTTGCAGATTAACCGTGGAGACTTGGTTCTCTAAAATTAAACCTTTCTGAGGTGAGCAGAGCGCCCATTTCTCAAAAACCCAAACCTAAATAAATCCCTTTCTGTTACAGCCCCAAAAAAATCACAAGCCCTTTGCAAGATTCTTAAACTAGCACATAGCTGTCAAGGTTTTTTTTTCCCCACTTTTTGTATCCCCTGTTTTAAACTGTATCTTTCTTTATGGGATATTTTTTTTTTTGGCTAAAAAACTACTCACTCAGTAAGCCCCCATTGCTTTTCTCATAATCTGAATTTTCCCCCTGTTTCCCCCAGGGTTTCACAAAATGTCCTGGACTTGGGCCATATTTTCCCCAACTTTTGAAAAGGGAAAAAGCAGGAAAAAAAATTTTTGCAGGGCCGCCCATTTTTTTGGGTGGCCACGCCCCTTCAAAAAGCCACACCCACTCCGCCTAACGGGCTAATGGTTTGGGAAGAAAGCCGGGTAGATGCCCTTTTTAGCCGGGGTAGTGGGCCCCCCCAAAACCGGGTTTAGTGCCCCTTAAAACCCCAGGTAGATCCCCCCCTTGTAGCAAGGTAGTTTCCCCCTCTGTAGCAGGTAGATGCCCCCCTTTGTTACCCCAGGTTTAGTTCCCCCTTTGAAAGCCGGGTTTATTTCCCCCTTTTTTTGGTAGTCAGTGTTGCCCCTGTTAGTAGCCAGGTATTTGCCCCCTTTTTATAGTCGGTTATTGGGCCCCCCTTTAAATAGTCGGGTTATTTTCCCCCCTTTAGTAGTCAGGAAAGTTCCCCCCTTTTTGAAGCCAGGTATTCCCCCCTTTGATAGTCAGGAAAATTCCCCCCTTTAGTAGTCGGGGTAGGGGCCCCCCTTTAAAACCCAGGTATTGCCCCTTTATATCGGGTGGGTTTTTTTGCCCCCTTTGGGTAGCCAGGATCCCCTTTTTATACCCCAGGTGGGTATTTTCCCCCCCTTTAGTAGCCTAGGTATTTCCCCCCTTTAGTAGCCACCGGGTGGGTTGCCCCCTTTAGAACCCAAACCCAGGAAGTCCCCCCTTTAAACCCGGGTTTGGTGGGGCCCCCCCTTTATACCCAAAGCCAGGTATTGGGCCCCCTTTTTTTTGGGAAGCCGGGAGGTTTTGCCCCTTTAGAAGCCAGGTTTTAGTGCCCCCTTTGGGTAGCCACCCCGGGTTTTAAAAAAAGAAAAAAAAAAAACCCCCTTTTTAGGTGCCAGCCAGGTATTTGGGCTCCCTTTAGTACCCCAGCCGGGTTTTTTTGGGGCCCCCTTTAAACCAGCCAGGTAGTCCCCCCCCTTTGGGGAAGCCGGTGGGTTTAGTCCCCCCTTTATAGCCACCAGGTATTTTGAAAACCCTTTATAGCCACCCCGGGTAGTCCCCCCCCTTTAGAAAGCCGGGTTTGGTGTCCCCCCCTTTGTAGCCACCCAGGTGGTTGCCCCCCCTTTAGTACCCAAAGCCAGGTAGTTCCCCCCTTTTATAGCCGCCAGGTATTTGGGCCCCTTTATTTCCCAAACCAGGTAGGTCCCCCTTTTTTAGTGCCAGTAGTTCCCCTCTTTGGGTGCCGCCGGGTATTGCCCCCTTTAGAAAGCCACCCAGGTGGGGCCCCCCTTTAGTAGCCGGGAAGTTCCCCCCTTTAGTACCCCAGCCAGGTTTTGGGCCCCCTTTTTAGAAAAGCCAGGTGGGTTAGTGCCCCCTTTAGTAACCAGGTGGGTTTATTCCCCCCTTTAGAAACCCAAAAAGGCCGGGTTAGTCCCCCCCTTTAGTCCCAAAGCCGGGTTTTTCCCCCCTTTAGTACCAAATTTCAGGTAGTCCCCCTTTATACCCAGGTGGGTATCCCCCTTTTTAATCCCAGCCGGGTAGTCCCCCCTTTAGAAACAGGCAGAGCCCCCCAGGTAGCTAAAAAAATTAAAAAATAAAAAAATTCCACTTACCTCACCGGTCCTGCCCGACCCTCAGGACGAAAAGGGGGAAATGGGGACACCCGCCCGTCACTTCCCCTGCGCCCCTGTTCTGTTTGTAGGGCGCGCACTGGCGCCGGACAATCAGGGGGAGAAGGGGGGGGACGTTCCCTCCTGCCTCCCCCCCCGCCAGTGAGACGCGGGGGGCGGGTGAGCGGACGCTGGGGGCCACTTCACCCCCTTTTAGGACGGAAACCGGCGGCGAAAGGGAGTACGCGCCAGCGCCAACCCCCCCGGGGAAAGGGGGGGGGACCCCAAAAGGGGGGCCCCCCCCCCCCCCCCCCAAAAAGGGGGAGAGTTGGCATGTATCTTGTGGCCCAGAAGGCGGCAAGCATGGCCCCTTTTCCCTACAGGGGCATTCATCCGGGGCTTTTTAACATAGAACTGGAACCCCCTTTTTCCACTTGTCCCCGGGGTGTACAGACTAGTGGGGCCCCAGACACTCAAAAACGTCCCAAAACGGTAAATCCGGGAAATTCTCACCACCTTTGTCCCCCAAAATGGATTTTATGAAAACAGGACGGGGACTTTGGGCTGCTTGCTTTATTCCATGAAGCTTTTCACTCAGACTGAATCTAAAAAAAACCCCCCCCTTGCCCCCAGCCAGATAAAACCCAAAAGAAATTTTTTGAGCCACCAAAACACACCATGGAATGTGCTGTAAAATTGGGGGCCAAAATTTATGTGGGGCCCCGCACTGTGGGGGGTTTTTATTGGGGCCCCATAACTATTGGGGGGCCCCCCCAATGGGTGTAAAATTGGGGCCATGAACATTGGGGGCCCCCTCTTGGTTTATTGGGGTATGAACTATGTGGGGCCCCTTTGAAATTTGGATTTTTGGGGGCCCAAATTAAAACAATGTAGGACCCCCGCACTGGGGTGTATTTTGGGCCATAAACCCATTTTGGGGCCCCCGCACTGTGGATATATTGGGGCCTTGAAAAAATGTAGGGGCCCCCACTGGGGGTTATTTTGGGGGCCATAAAACTTGTGGGGCCCCACACTATGGAGTATTTTGGGGGTCATAAACCCTATGTGGGGGCCCGCACTGTGGGAAAATTTTGGGGGCCCCATAAAACCCCCCAAAGAGGAGCCCAGCACTGTGGTGTATTTTGGGGTTATAAAAACTTGTGGGGGGCCCCACACGTGGGGGAATTTTGGGGCCATGAACTATATGGGGGCCCCCGAAATGGGGTTTGTATATTGGAGCCATGAACATTTGGGAGCCCCGCCCTTTGGTGTAATTGGGGCCATGAATAGTAGGAGCCCCGCACTGTATGTATTTTGGGGGCCATGAACTATGGGGGGGCCCCCCCATGTGGAGTATTTTGGGGCCCTTTGAATTTTGGGTGGGCCCCCGCACTGTGGGTATTTTGGGGGCCAATAAACTAGTGGGGGCCCCCCGAAACTGTGGATTTTTGGGGGGTTTTTAAAAACAAAGTGGGGGCCTCGAATTTTTGTATTTTGGGGGCCATAAAAAAAACCCTATGTGGGGCCCCGCACTGGGGTGTATTTTGGGGGCCCCAATTGAACCGTAGGGGCCCCCCCACTGTGCTGTTTTTTGGGGCTATGAACTATGTGGGGGCCCCCTCTGTTGTGTATTTTGGGGGCCGGGAAACTATGTGGGGCCCCGGGCCTTTGTGTATTTTGGGGGCCCATGAACTATGTGGGGGCCCCCACCGTGGTTATATTGGGGCCGGGAACAATGTAGGGGCCCCGCACGGGTTGTGTATTTTGGGGACCTTTTAACTATGTGGGGCCCCCCCACTGTGGTGTATTTTGGGGCCAGGAAACTTTGGGGCCCCCGCACTTGTATGTATATTGGGGCAATAAAATAGGTAGGGCCCTGCACTGTGGTGTTTTTTGGGGGCCTTTTGAACAAGGGGGGGGGCCCCCCCACGGGGGATTTATTTTGGGGGGCCATGAACTATGTGGGGCCCCCGCACTGTGGTTATATTGGGGCCATAAAATATGAAGGGGCCTCGCACTTTTTGGTTTTTTGGGGGCCATGAACAAATGTAGGGCCCCAATTTGTGGGGTTATTGGGGCCATGAACCATGTGGGGCCCCCCGCACTGTGCTTAATTTTGGGGGCCATGAACAAATGTGGGGCCCCGCACTGTTGGTATTTTGGGGGCCATAAAACAATGAAGGGCCCCCACTGTGGTGTATTTTGGGGGCCCAGAACTATGTGGGGGCCCCGAAACTGGGTTTTATTTTGGGTCATAACTATGTGGGGGCCCCGCACTGTGGTGTAAAATTGGGGCCATGAACTAAGGTGGGGGGCCCCCCCACGGTTTTGTATTTGGGGCCATGAACAATGAAGGGCCCCCCCACTGTGGTGTATTTGGGGGCCCATAAAACTATGTAGGGCCCGGGCACTGGGGTATATTTTGGGGTTTCATAAAACTATGTGGGGGCCCCCGGCACTTTTTTGGTGTTTTTTGGGGCCATGAACTATTAGGGCCCCGCACTGTTGTGTATTTTGGGGCCATGAAAAAATGGGGGGGGCCCCGCCCCCTGTGGTGTACTTTTGGGGCCCTTTGAACTATTAGGGGCCCCGCACGTGGTGTATATTGGGGCCATGAACTATTTTAGGGCCCCCCCACTTTTTGGGGTATTTTGGGGGAAATAAAACTTGTAGGGGCCCCGCACTGGGTGTAAAAGGGGGGCCATGAACTATGTAGGGCCCCGCCTGGGGTGTATTTGGGGGCCCAAAGAGCATTCCCCCCACATGATATGTTATGACGTGGGCTTTTGCCCGATGTCCTATACATACAGGACCTTCCCCTTGATGTCCCCGTCATGGGGATCAGCCCAAAGGAGGGAGTATCAGGAATCTATTGGCCATTTCCTATCATGTGACCGGGTGTGATCCCCACCACCCCCGGGCCCTTTTACCCCCTTGAAATAACCCTCCCCTGTAGGTAGAGCGGGAAGTTTCCACACATTGCTTGTTCCCTCCTCATCTCCCGCCGGGTTTTACTGAAAGCCCTTCTCTGCCCCTCCCTCTAGTCCTCCCCTCCCCTTCATCCTCCCCCGGGCCCCGGCTGCTCCCCTCTCACCTCGCTGCTCCTCTGACAATCCCTCCCGGGGAGCCCCCAGAAATTTAGGGGCCAAAACCCACATATAAAAACCCCCCTCCCCCCCCCATGTATCCCCTACCCCCAATCTCCTGATACCTCCCCTGTAATTTCCCCTCCATAACCCGTCCCCCCATACAAAGTCCCCCCAATCTCCCATACCTCCCCCAAAGTAATCTCCCTCCATAACCTTCCCCCCATCATTCTACCCAATCTCCTGATACCTCCCTCATGTAATCCCCCTCCATAACCTGTCCCCCCATACAATTTTCAAAACCCCCAAACTTCCCGTTTCCCCCCCTCATGTAAATTTTCCATCCCTAACCCCCCCCCATATATCTCTACCCCAATCTCCCGAAAAACCCCCCCTCTTTTAATTTTTTCCCTCCATAACTGTCCCCCCCCTTTCATCTCTACCCCCAATCTCCTGAACCTTCCCCCCTTTTAATCCCATCCCTAACCGGGCCCCCCATACCAAACCACCCTAATCTCCCCGATACCTTTTCCCCCATGTAAATTTCCCTCCAAAAAACCTGTCCCCCCCCCTACATTCCCCCTGTCCCTAATCCCTGATACCTCCCTACTGTAATCTCCCTCCATAACCCCCCCCCCCATATATCTCTACCCTAATCTCCGGATACCTCCCTCATGTAAATTTTCCCTCCATAACCTGCCCCCCATACATCCTACCCTAATCTCCTGATACCTCCCCCATGTAATCTCCTTCCCTAACCTGTCCCCCCATACATCTCTACCCTAATCTCCATACCTCCCCTTTCCCTTTTTTAAAAAAAGTTTTTTTTAAACTTTTTTCCCTCCCCTAACCCGTCCCCCCCCTACATCCTACCCCCAATCTCCTGACCTCCCCCATGTAAACTCCAACCTTAAAACCCCCCCCCCATTTTATTTTACCCAATCTCCTGATACCTCCCCCCCATGTTAAATTTCCCCTCCAAACCCCGTCCCCCCATATCTCTCTACCCTAATCTCCTGATACCCCCCCTCAGGGAAACTCCCCTCCATAACCCCGTCCCCCCCTACACCTCTACCCTAATCTCCTGATACCTCCCTCATGTAATCTCCCTCCATAACCTGTTCCCCCCCAAAATCTCTGCTCTATTTTCTGATACCTCCCCCAAGTAATTTTCCATCCCTAACCCGGGCCCCCCCCTACATCTCTCCCAATTCCTGATACCCCCCTCTTTTATTCTCCATCCCTAACCTGCCCCCCCCTACCTCTCTACCCTAAAACTCCGGGTACCTCCCCTCATTTTAAACTCCATCCCTAACCTGTCCCCCCAACATCTCTACCCTTTCTTCTGATACCTCCCCCCATGTAAAAATTTCCCTCCATAAAACCCCCCCCAAAACATCCCCTAAAACCCCAATCTCCTGGGTACCTCCCCCAAGTTTAACTTCCCTCCATAAACCTTTCCCCCCCCACATTTTACCCCTTTAATTCCCCCTGATACCTCCCCATGTAATCTCCACCCAAACCCCCCCCCCCATACATCCCTACCCTCAACTCCTGATACCTCCCCTCCTGTCCCCCCATACATCCGCCCTAACCAATGATCCTCCCCTCTTGTAATATCCATCCAAAACCTCCCCCCTACATCTCTGCCCTAATCTCCCCGATACCCCCCCTCATGTTTAACTCCATCCATTTCCCCCCCAAAACACCCCTGCCCTAATCTCCTGATACCTCCCCCCCTTTTTAATTTTCCACCATAAAAACCCGCCCCCCCCACATCTCGCCCTTTAAATTTCCCGATAAACCCCCCCTCATTTAATCTCCATCCATAACCTCCTCCCCAATCTCTACCCAAAACTCCTGAAACCCCCCTCATGTAATTTAAAACCATAACCTGTCCCCCCCCCCAAACTCCTGTACCTCCCCCCAAATTTGTCTCCATCCATAAACTGTCCCCCCCCCATATTTTTATTAAATTTTTTTAAAAGCCATTTTATTCCAGGGCGCGTACATTTGGGGGATTACTTAACCCTAACATTGTCCCAAAGAGTACAAAGATGAATGACAATTGGGGACGACAGAGAGAGGAGGCCCTCCCCCGAGGCTTTTCAATCTACATGGAGGGGGGGAAAAAGACAGAAGGGGAGGGGGAGACAGTTTTGGGGTAGTTTTCTGTGGGAGCAGGGTTAATTTTAGGTTTTTTAGGCAAACCCGAAAAAAATGGGGTTTTTTAGTTTGTTTTTAAAAGGGGGGTGGTGAAGGTGGAGGAAGTCTGATGTGTTGGGGGAGGAGTTCCGAGATGGGGGAAAAAACACGGGTTTAAATCTTGGGATGTTTATGGGGGGAGCTTATAAGAAAAGAGAAAAGGTCCCCTTTTGAGGGGAATTGTGTGAAGGGAAAATACTTGGGGGATTAGGGGCAGGGATACATTTAGGGGAAGGGGTTTTGGAGACCTTGTAGGTCATGGTTAGTAGCTAGAAATTTAATTTCGCTGGGGAATGGGAACCAGTAAGGGAGTGGGGAGAGGGGAGAAAGGGAGAGGGGGTGCGAGGAAGAGGTAATAAATGGGCAGGGGCCGAGTTGAGAATGGTTTGAAGGGGGGCAAGAGTGTTGGGGTGAGTGGGCCCCAAAGCAAATGTTGCAGTAAATTTTAGGCAGGAATACCCAAGGGGTGGCGAGCATTTTTTTAGTTTTCTAGTTGAGGGAAAGAGCAATTTCGGGGGAAAAATTTTTCAGGTGGAGGGGGCCCGTTCCCGAGGGGGGGTTTTTGGGTTGTTTGGGTTTTAAAGCGGCAGAGTCCCCCCAAATTTCCCCAAAAAACGGATTGCGGAAAGGTGAAAAGGTTTCACCCTTGACCAAATGAGAAAAATTTTGGGGGGGGGGGTAGAGTGGGGGCCGGGGGAAAATATGATTCAGTTTTTTCCACATTTAGTTTTAGGAACGGGGGAGGGAAAAGGGTATTTGGGCGATATTCTGGGGTCCGGGGAAAAAAGAGAGGGTAAAACTGGGACAGAGATGGTGTGTTTGCCCCATATAGATGGGAGTGGAAAAACCATGTGCAGCCCATAGTGTAAAGAGAGAAAGTAAAAAGGGCACAGGACTGCCCCCGGGGGGGCACCCCAAAGGAGAGGCCGGGGGGAGGGGAGCGAGAAATGAAGACACTGAATGTTTCCCATCGTGATTTACGGGAGAACCAGGAAAGAGCCAATCCCCGGGTGCAAGGGGGGAGAGGATTGTAGCAGGAGGGGGTTTGGTTTGCAGTGTCGAAAGGGAGAGGAAAGGGCTTAAAGGGGAAGGACAGAGTAATTTGGGGTGAGGGTTTTAGGGGTTGCTAGGGCATTTGTTTACCTTTGGGTTTGGGCAATTTCGTTGAAAGGGGGGTCGGAAAAACCAAAAAAATTGTAGTGGGGCAAGAAGAAAAATTTAAAGGGAAGGTGGGGGGACATTTTTTTTAAGATAGACACGTTCTTAGGGGTTTGGGAAACAAAAGGTAGCATGAGATGGGGGGATAGTTGGCAAGAGGAGGGGGCCAAAGGGGGTTTTTTTTTTTTTAAAGGTTTTGGGGTGATAGTAGCATTTTAAAGGGGAAGGGGAAAATGCCAGGGGGTTAGCGATAGGTTGAAAAATGGGGGAGACTGGGGTGATAGAACACTGAGGTTTTAGGGTAGGTGGGGTTACAAGGGGCAAGATTTTTCAGGTATGAGGGTTGGATTTTGGGCAATGAGAGGAAAGATTGCATGATGACAGTGGGGGAAACAAATTTAAAGGGGGAAAAAGCCCCTTTTCAGGTAAAAAAGGAGGGTGGGGGGGGACTGAGGGGGAAAGCTTTCTTGATGTGGTTGACTTTCTAAAGGAAGTGAAGGGAAAAATCTCTGCTGAAAGGAGGGGGTAGGGGAGGGGTTTCTGGTGGGCGGAGAAGAGAGTTTTAAGGGTTTTTTAATTTTTCTGGGGGTTTTGAGACAGAGGGGAAAAGAGTGGGGATCTAGTTCTGTTTGGGTGTGGGGAGGGCAGATTTTAAAAGTATGTAGTGATTTTTTGTATAGGTGAAGTCATTGGTGGAGGGTTTTCTTCCCCGCGGGTTCTGCAATTTCGGGAAACCCCGCCTCAGTTGTTTAGTGGGGCTTTGTTTCCAGGGGTTTTCTGTTATTTTTTCGGGGTTTTGTTTGTGGGGAGGGAAAAGACGAGTCCCCAAAGGGGGGTGATGATTGTTGGGTTTTAAAAGTGGTGGCTGCGTTTTGGGGCATTAAAAAGAGGGGATGGGGGAAAAGGTGTAAGAGAGGGAGATAGAAGGGGAAAGGGTTTTGGGGGTTGTATGTTTTTTTGGGGGTTTTACTGGATTTTAGACGGGAAAAGCAGGGGGAGTGGGGTTTGGATGAAAGGGGTTTCAAGGGTTTTAGTCAGATATGGGGTTGGGGGAAAGGGGGTTCGAAAGTCAAAAGGGGGGGAAGGGGTTTTAAAAAAGGGTCAAGGGGTTTAGTGGCTCCTGAGGTCCACTGGGAAGGTCAAAGGGGGAGCCCCGGGGAAAGGCCCCGTTTTACACCCGGGTTTTTTTCTGCCGCGGGTTGGCGCCGTACTGCGCGCCGGATTTTTCGCTGCGAAAAGGGGGGGCCCAAACCGCCCGGGAGCAATTTCGGAAAACCACTGCTCTCATAAGAACAGTGGATTCCGTCGCTCCCCCCGCCTTTGTTTAAATCCCCGGGGGGAGAAAAGGGGCATGCACATTTTTTACGGCCGGGCCCCCGTTTAAAAAATGCTTTTTCTATGGGGGGCCCGGGAGCGGCGCCCCCCCCCGCGCTCCCCGGGGATTCCCCCCCCCGTCCCCCCCCTTATTCAAAGGGGTTTGTGCGCTCAATAGGGTACAAAAACCGTCGGGGAAAAAGCCGTGGGGAACACGGCCAAAGGGGGGTTTTTTGGAAGCAGAGTGGGGGGGTCAACTGGGGTGTTTAAGTCCCCCCATGATAATATAGGATATTTATGGAAAAAAAATGGAAAGCAAGGAACAAAGTGGGGAAAAAAAGGCATGGCAGGGCCGGTGGGCAGTAGAAAATCAGCCACTTGGAGGGTTTGGGGGGGGCCCTTGATGCGGGCAGGGGTGCACTTTCAAAAGGGGGAAAGGGGTGAGAGAAGGTAGAGGTTTGGGGTGGGGACAAAGGAAAAAGGTGGGCAACAGGGGGAGGGGACACCTCATCCAAAGCCCTTTTTACCAGGGCGAGGGGGTTGGGGAATTGGAGGCCGCTAAAAAGAGGCGGCAGGGGAGACCAAATTTAGGGGGGTCAAACCAGGTTTCGTCAGGGCCCCCGAAGAGTAAGTTGGGGTGAGATGAAGTCATTATTTTTAGAGAGTTTTTTACATACAGCCCCTGCATTCCGAGAGCTTTAAGGAGAGGGATGGGGGGGGGGGGGGGGGGGGTATGGGGCAGAGGGGGTTGCTTTTTGGGTTTAAGGGGTTAAACGGAATTTTGTGGGGGGAAAAAAACTTTTACACAAAAAAACAAAGGGGGGAAAAGTGTGGGGGGGGGGGGGGGGGGGGGTGGGGTTAAAAAGGGGTTTTAAAAGTTCCCCCAAGGCAAAACAGAGAGAGGGTGACAGATGGGTAGGGTAGACTGTTTTTTTGGAAAAGGGTTTGTTTTTTTGGGGCGGAGAGGGTTTAAACTTTGGGGGGGTAGAAATTTTGGTTTGGGAGCGGTGAGAGGGGAAGCAAGGGAAATGTAAGCTCCCTTGCCCAGGGAGGGTTGTTGGGGGGTAGGCAAAAATTTTAGGGGAAATGGAGATTTCGATAGGGGGGGGAAAAGAAAAGGGATAGTGTGAGCTAGGGGAAACCCCC
>JAODAL010025836.1:0-57882 GCA_025379985.1 Phyllomedusa bahiana | reverse complement strand
GTTTAAGATCCCCGGTGAGTTCCTGATTTCAGGGTTATTTCACTTCTAAATTGGATCGTGCTGAATTCACTGTAATGTGATGTAACCTGAGTGGGGGTTGCCCTTTTATGTAGTCTCCATATTTTAGTTTTCCCTGGGTTTTATCGGCCGGGGGTTAAAGTGGGAGTGGCATGGCCCCGTTTGGGTAAGAGTAAAGGGAACACCTCCCTGTGATAGGATTTTTTTCTTTATTTTTCTTTGGTTTTTATTTTAGAAGGGGTTGAGGGCGTGCCAAGGAAAAAAAGGAGGGGGATATTGTATGGGGGGGGTGGGGGATTTTGTATGGGTGTGGGGGGGAATTTATTTTTGTATGTGGGTGGAGGGGATGGGGTAGGATACTTAGCCATGGGGTCTTGTTTCTAGACTGCCCGCCCGGTGAGACGACAGATATGGGGGAAAATAGACAGATTGGGGAACTCTTTTGATTGTAAACAAAATCATTTCTGTTTTTGTACCTGTATTATGGGGAAAAAGGGCGTTTTATGTGAAGGGGGTAATATTTTTAAGTAAGTGGGGGGGCCCCGAGATAAATTTCCCCCCTGGGGGCCCCGCCCCCCCAGCCGACCCCTCCCACCCCCGTTTTGGTTTTCATGGTTTTCTCCAGGCCCCTGCTGCTGCTGTTTGGGGACTGCCCACCCCCCTGGGTTTGGTGAGGAAGTGTCTTTCAGTACTCCAAACTTGGGTTTGCTGCTGATGGAGTTTTTTTACTGCCCCTCCCCCCCCCCCATTTCCCCCCAGCGGGCCGGTGTAGTACTAGCGCTGAAAAACCCCCCCGGTCAGCCCTTTCAGGGGAGGGACAAATGCCCCACATAGGAAAAGGGGCCCAACTGACTAGGAGGTTTTTCCCTATATTTTTTGATTTTTGCCCCCCTTCAATA
The DNA here is from genome assembly GCA_025379985.1 of Phyllomedusa bahiana. NCBI lineage: Eukaryota > Metazoa > Chordata > Amphibia > Anura > Hylidae > Phyllomedusa > Phyllomedusa bahiana. The sequence goes on along the minus strand of JAODAL010025836.1, from coordinate 56,965 downwards.
GTGGGAAAAAGGCCCCCTTTTTTGGCCCAGTGCGGGGGTTAATGGGGTTTGGAGGACAAAGTATCCCTTTGGGGATGCGACTTTTTCGGCTTTCATAGCCGGGAAAAAACAGCATCCTGGGGGCCATCAACACAAGTGACCCCGAGGGGTTTCCCTGCCCCCCATCCCCACTGAAACTGCCCGGTGCGGGGGGGCTCTCCCTGGTCTTCCTCATCTCCATCCCCCTCCTGGGTGCCCCCTCCTCTCGGGGCACCTGGATAGAAAAACCCCACTTTTTTCCCCAGAAAATTTTCTTTTTCCCCAATTTTCCCCCTCCTTTTTCCTCCCCTTTTCAGTCCCCCCCGACTTTTTTGGGGCCGCGGGGATGAAGTCCCAGTCTCCAGCCCCCTCCCCAAATAGATTTTTGGGCCACCCTGCCTCCGGCCTAAAGGGGCCGTGCAATGACGTTATTCATCCCGTAGTCCTGGCGACTGACAAAAAAGTGGCCCCCCTCAAAGGGGCCTAAACCCAAAGGCAGGTGCCCACGCATGAGCGGACGGCTGAATCAAAGTTTACACAGGGGACTACTCCTGCCCCGCCTGGATATCAAAAAATCTTTAAATTGGCCTTTCTTTTCAAACAGCCCCGGTCCAACATGTGAAGGCGGGAAAATTCCAACGGGGGGATAACATCGCTTTCAGAGTGGGGGTTGGGGGGGCCGTTCGCTGCTGCAATAAGGGAGGGTTTTCCCGGGGGGCCTAGGAAGGTAAAGGTGCTTTGCACATTTTTGGGCCCATTTTCGAATCTTTAAAATCGGGGGAAAAGATTTTCGGGAACCCTTTTCAAAACCAGATTGAACCCAGGGCGAGGGCCCACCCCTCCTCGGTGCGGGCCGGACCCCAAATGTTTTTCCCATTGTCCAAATACAAAGAATCCCGTGTGAGTTATTTGGATCCCAAAAAGGAAATGTTTTTTCTTCTAATTTAATGAAATTAATCATATCGACATTGGGGCAGAACCCTAAGGGGTGCCCTTGGAAACCCTCGGAAACCCTTTTTTTTACCACCTACCAATGCATGTTTTGCAGGGAAACCATAAAAAAAAAAAACCCAAGTTTTAGTTCAAGGGGGCACGACTATCAAACGTCTCAACCCCGTTTTTTTTTGGGATGTTTTTCCAAACCCCAATTGACTTCTGGGTACCCAAAATAAAATGAAGGGCCCCGATTGCTCCCCACGCCATAGGGGGTGTTGCCCGGCCACGGGCCAGGTCATATTGAGCGCATTTTCACCACAGTAGGGGAAGTCTTTAACGGGACAAACGCACCCCAGTTTTCCCCAAAAAAAAAGGGGAAATGTTTGACTTTCAAAAGATGAATCAGGAAATGAATCTCTGATAAATGTTGGGCCCCCAAGGGCCGTGGTCCCCAAATTAGTTGCGTTTAAAACTTCAAAATTCCTTTTCAAACAAAATGGCCCCTCTTGAAAAAATTTTTTTTTTTAAAATGATAATTTTCTTGCAAAATTTAATTCTATTTCCCCAAAAGTTAATTTTGCTGGTTTTGCGGTGTGGAGACTGAAAAAGACACCAAGATTTCATGACAAAACCATATTCCATTTACTCACTTCCTCTTTAGAATTTTTCGCATTGTCAATGGTTTTGGGGTCATGGTGCTGTGAGATACAGTTATAATCATGGTCCTTTGGAACAGAAATGTGGCTTCTCAGTGGCATTTTTCCCTCACAATTTTTAACAGTGGCTGAGAACTCATTTTTATAATTTTTTGGGGTCATGGTGCTGTGAGATACAGCTATAATCTTGGTCCTTTGGAACAGAAATGTGGCTTTTAAGTGGCATTTCTCCCTCACAATTTTTAACAGTGGCTGAGAAGTTATTTTTATAATTTTTGGGGGTCATGTTGCTTTGAAATGCAGCAATACTACAGGTCGTATTATAAAAAATGTGGTTTCTAACAGACATTTGTTCTTCACAATTGTCAAAAGTGGCTCAAGGGTCATGTTATGAATTTTTGGGTGCATTTTGCTGTGAAATGCAGCTAGACTACAGGATCTATTCTAAAAAATGTTGCTTCTAACAGACATTTGTTCTTCACAATTGTCAACAGTTGCTCAAGGGTTATGTTTTGAATTTTTGGGGGCATTTTGCTGTGAAATGCAGCTAAACTACAGGTCCTATTCTAAAAAATGTGATTTCTAACAGACATTTGTTCTTCACAATTGTCAAAAGTGGCTCAAGGGTGATGGTGCTGTCAGAAACAGCAATAGGTAGGACACTGTTAATGGACACATATTGCAAAATGACTTGTTTTTGCAAGTTCTTTAACATAGCTAGCAATCCTGTAGTGAGACAACCCATTTAATACAATAAAAAAAAGAGAAACAAAGACGTGGTGGGATTCCATCGTTTTTAAAAATGTGTTTTCTAGCATTAAACTACTAAAAAACTTGCATGTACAAAATAGCTGATACAAATATTCTTCTGAATTGTACAAGGGAGATACAGGAAGACTTGAACAGATGTAGGTTACCCAGGACAGGAATAGTCAATGTCCAGTGAAACTAAAATGGTGGTTCAAAGACTCCTTTTTCCGGCACTTTTTAATCTGTGGCGTCAGATAAGGTTTAATGGTCATACTTGCAGGTATAAGGGACTAGTGATTTGTTAATGTCCAGTTCAACTAAAATGGTGGTTTAAAAGACTCCTATATCCGGCCACTTTTTAAATCTGGTGGTCATGCAGGTTGGGGCTCATGCTATGGACCAGGACAGATATAGTCCTTGTCAAGTTCAAAAAAATGGGGGTTCAAGACTCCTTTTTCAGGCACTTTTTATTTCTGTGGGTTCAGGACAGGTTTAATGGTCATACTGTGGTTACAAGACAGGGATAGTATGTCCAGTTCAAATAATATGGTGGTTCGAGACTCCTTTTTCTTGCACTTTTTAAGCTGTGGGAGCAGAAAGGTTTTTAATGGTATAATGTGGTACAGAACAGGTATAGTCAATGTCCAGTTCAACTAAAATGGTGGTTCAAAGACTCCTTTTCCCAGCACTTTTTAATCTGAGGGTCATGCAGGTTTGGGGCTCATGCTGTAGCCCAGGACAGATATAGTCAATGTCCAGTTCAACTAAAATGGTGGTTCAAAGGACTATTGAGAAAAGAAACAGCAGCAGCATTAGCTGAATGCAAAAATCTTAGAAAGCAGTGCTGCATATCCTGGTAGTTACCACAGTGGACACAGTACAGTAATGTGCATGGCCATAGAGCAAAGCCCTCAAAGATCCACATACAGCGCACTCAGAGTACGTTCCATCAACACTCCACTAGCAGCTCTCAAGAATGCTCAAGAAACCAAAGATACCATCGCGAGCTCAACCCAAAGACAATTTCTATCCTGCAGCAAAGGAACTGATTTCAGGACCACAGTTTTCTAAAGCAAGAAGATGAGAGCAGCGTTGAAACAGCTCAAGTGGACATTTACCATTCACAAAGAATCCAGTTTCATTCAGCATAGAGGAAGTCTCTTCTTCACCCCTTAAGAGGGTATGATACTGAAAGGACTGATGCAAAGATTCCTAACAGTATGATCATTACATACTCCTACACCAGAATCATATCTCAGCGACCCATTTTTCAGTGCTAATCAGCCACAACGGTCTTTGATAAGTTTGGGGCTCTTTGCTTGATGTGTGGAGCTGGTCAACAAACGGACTTGTAAAGTTCAGTTTGATCGTCCAGAAAACTATAAAGCTGGCGATCTCTTTCCAGAATACGATCAGAGGGAACTTGGAGATGTCAGGTAGGGAAGAGTTAGATATTCCTGTGTAAAGTGGCTCGGAAATGAAATCTGATGAGCATGCTAAGAGAAAAAGAGGACTTAACATAAATACCCAGAGAAACAGGTATTAATAATGATCTGGAGAGACTTTTTTTAAAGATGAGTGTTATGGTTCATGCAGTGGCTATAGAAAGCGCTGTTGTTCAAAGAATTTGATGACTTCCCTAGAATGGCTAGTAAGGATACAGAACTTAGAGAACTAAGTAACGTGTAATGGAATTACGGTTGCCGAAAGCAGATGAGATTACCAGGACCTTGCATTTCTTGACACAGCCTTAGGTGTCAACCCTTATGGTACAAAAGCTTCATTACAATTACATAGATAAGTGGGTCACACATGGGTCCAAGGTAGAATAAAACATGCTCACAATGTACTGATTTCCTCATTTAGTCTGTTTGTGGATTTTGTACACAGGGGGCAAAAATGGGCATAAATTAGGAAATGATCCTAGTTTTGATTTTACAATGTCATGTGTCACTCCTCCTGTGGTCTTAAGCATCAAAGAAACACCAGTGACAGTTCACAAAACCAATATCTCTCCTACAGAATTCACTCTCACAGGTCTTCATTATCTTTTTCACCAGGTTGCCACATTCAAGGAATCCACCAGTCAGCAGTGTCCCTAGCACAGGAAGCCACATTCCTTACGAAATGCAGAGGCCTTCGGGGAAAAGTCGATGGAAGGAACTTAAAACCTTTCCTCAAGGTGAACAACATATGCTTCCAAATGTTGCTTATCGACATCTTACTTTGCCAAGGACTGTAAGGTCAGTGTAAAATGTTCAGTGTGAACAGAAAACTGATCACATACCACTGCTTTACACCCCTGGTCCAGCCCATGGACTTACCACATGCAGAAAAGCACTTGAGGAAACATGGTGAAGGAAGAGAGTAATGCTAGTACAGATACACAGCAGTTACTTCTCTGTGTAACAAGAGGTCTGCAAAGGACTCACAGGTGAAGTCGCTGCTCTCCAAAATATGCTAGTCAGAGTCGTTGATCCAACAGGCCACACGGACCAAAGGCAATCAAGGATCATGCAATTCTAGATGACCAAATGTACAGTCTTAGCCAGATCGGCTTTTCTTCGAAATGTTTAACATCAAATGGACCCAGCTCTCCCTACTCACTAAAGACTTGTATCAGAGTCTGTTGAGGTTGGGGGGAGGAGAGGCTACTGACTACCACGTAGGAATCTAATGTTGGTCTCACCTGCTTGCCCTTACCTACCATAATCTGTGTGCAAACATGATCACAGACAATTGGGGCTGAAATCCCGTACTCCAGATGTTGCAGATATCACTCCCCTTTGAGGCGGTATAGCTCACTCTTATTATCAGAACTTATTGATCACGCATAGATAATTACTTCTTGGAGAGATTATCTTGAGCGTTAAAGCTCGAAGCCAAATTAATGGTGCCTCTACCAATGTTCCATATGCCAGAAACTTGATCTAGGATGGTGTCAATTTTTAAAGAGATGCTTGTCTAGGGAATGTGCACAACCGACTCTGTAAAACAACATACTTAATAACGAGTAGAGATATGGATTGCCCTTCTCTATTCCAACCGTTTTGTGAAAATAATTTCCACATAAAAGAGCTACCACACAGCTTTCATATACAATATGGGTCTTCATGGGGACACTTCACTTGTAATTGGTAGTCTCAAAAAAATACGTTCCACTCCCTTTATCACCTTTTTTAAAGGAGATCCTGCATCCTTTTTTCTCAGTAAAAAGTGAAAAACAGGTGATATAAACTTTAAAACGTGTTTTTTACTTTTTCCAAAACATATGCTATTTCTGCAGATTATATTCATTGGTACTTGCGTTTCTGTAGCACACATAGTCCATGGTAGTGGATACAACTGCGGGCGTCCAAAAATATCATGCAGCCGCATAGCAAGGCAGCATCTTTTATAGCATACCACTGACAGGCGGGGTCCAGCGAAAAGTCCGCAATTGCGCGGACCGCTGTCAGTGGTATGCTATCAAAGATGGCGGTGCCTTGCTATGCGGCTGCATATATGTTTGGACGCCGCAGTTTTATCCACTCCAAATGGATATGTGTGCTACGGGAAAGCAATTTCCCAAATGATTAATCTCAAAAATAGCAGTATGTTATGGAAAAAGTAAATAAACACGTTTTAAGGTTTATATTCACCTGATTGTCACTTTTATACTCTTCATGTGACAATCATGCCTGTAATGGTGACCAAGACCATAATCCTGCAGATCAAGCAACTAGATCTGTGGCTGCTGACCCCCTAAAAGGGGACAATATGGTTTAAGGTCCTGCATTTCCCTGTAAACTCAGAGCAAACACACAGATCTTGACAAGTTTGAACTAGTGGATGTAGACACGATGTGAAATCCATCCTCAGGTGTAAAACGTTGCATACAGAAGTTACAAGCAGACCCTCAAGTCTCACAGTTTTAGTAGATTCTTACTTGGAAATCACTTATTCGAGCCATCCCCTTTTTTTAAAACCAGTAGCACGTTCTTTTATAAATGTCTTGACTACGCATACCAATGTTTTTAAAGGATGGCACCACTGTAAAAATGTCTACACAGTAAGTGAACTTGATCAGTCCAGAGTTTGATTATTCGGATGTGCAACAAAAAGTCTATCCCAAAGAAATTGAGAGCATAAACTAACCAGAGATATTCCAATAAACAGTGTTTTAAGAAAATGGACCCGTTCATTGATGGAGATGGCTATTGAGGGTTGGGGGTCGCCTCAAGAAAGCCGAAATAACTTTGCTGAAAAAACATCCCCGGGTAATTCCAGGTCATCATCATATTGCTTCTTTGCTTGTACAATATTCCAAAAGGTAAAACATCAGGGCGGCTGTTTACAGAAGGGGCTTTACGAGCTGTGGTTGTGGATGTTGGAGCAAAGCAAATGCGTGAGTAAGTTTATTTTCAAATGTGTTACTGCCGAAAAATGGCGAGGTATTTTCCAAAACACAGAAGATGGCCAAACCCTTCCATTGAAGGATTAGTACAGATCCCCCTTTTACCAAGTGGGTTTGATGTATTTGGTCCTGGGCATAGTTTCTCGATCCCCAGAGGAAGGTCAATCCAATAGCAAACGGTGGGCAGTTCTGTTCACTTGTATGTCCACCCGAGCTGTTCATATAGAGGTAATTGAATCTATGGATAGTTCAAGCTTTATAAACACTTTTAGGCACTTCATTGCCATCAGAGGGCAGTGAACCATTCGTTCTGACAGAGGCACTAACTTTGTTGGAGCAGCTAAAGAACTACAAATTCCTACAAACCTGGATACGCTCAGTGTTGAAAGATACCTAAGTGAGCAAGGTTTTACTTGGACTTTCAATCTACCACACTCTTCACATATGGGTGGAGCTTGGGAGGGAATGATAGGGATAGCACGAAAAATTCTGGACTCTATCCTATTGCAAGCTGGTACAGCAAGGCTCACTCATGTGTGCTTAACTACCTTTCTAGCAGAGGTTTCAGCCATTATTAATGCCAGACCTTTAATTCCAATGGATCAAGTGATCCAGAAGATCAGTGATCCTTACTCTGCTATGTGCTTAACAGAAGACTGGCATTGTTAATGCTGCTGCATTCCAAAGTCAATGGAGACAGGTACAAAGCTCGCTAATTCCTTTTGGACAAGTGGAGGGAAAACAGTACATTCCACACTAAAACCAAGGAATAAGTGGCAAACACCAAACCTAACCCCAAAATTGGTGATGTTGTTCTTATGAAAGACTGTTTAATCGCATAGAAACGGGAAAGGCCTCTAGGTCTTATCACCCAAAAAAACCCAAGGGAAGATGAAAAAGCGCAAAGTAGGGTCAAGGTGCATAGGCAGAATGAGACTAAACTGTTCCCAAAACCAGTTACTGAACTCATATTACTGTTTTCTTTGAGGACTCTGTTATTAATCAATTGACACAGGTGGGGAGGTGTGTGCTTATTGGCATGTCATTAAGTCTGTATTTGTCTCTCAATATGGTTTACAATGTATTAGTTAAGTAAATTTAAAGCCTTTGGTGCCTCCCTTTTGGCCTTTGTTTGCAAGGGGTTTTACAAATATGTATTGTTTCCTGCCTAAGAGGAAGTTTTTTGCTTATGGGTAGAATAATCTCATTATACCTCATGTTGCACGAGAAGAGATCATCAGCCATGTTATCTTACCCTTGTTGCAGCATAGCTGGTAAGCAGTTAGGTTGCGAAAATGTCTAGCTGTATCTAGCTTCATAAGCACTGCTAGTACAGCAGTTAAGAACTTGTTATATGTAGTTATGAAAGATTATACTGTGCTGTTATTCAGATTGACCTGGACATGCTATCCACCATGTAAAGTTTACTGTATTTCTACTTTGTTTTTATGTTTGTTACAAACAGCCTCTGTATATTCTAATGTACATTTTTGTTTGTCCGTCAGTTTCACCTGAGTCACATGCTAGATACATCCTGCACATGCCATTCACATGCTAGACACATCCCGCACACACTGATCACACGCTAGACACATCCTGCATACGTCACTCACACACTAGACACATCCGCACACACCGGTCACACGCTAGACACATCCTGCACACACCGGTCACATTCTGCAAACGTACTATTATTTCTGATATTAGTGGACTGCGATTCTTTGATTGTTTACACAATAGATTTTAAGTCTTTTTTTGCTGTGGGTGCTTCACCCTCTTTACTCTGCACTGAATACAGGTCACTTAAGTAGATACTACATACAAACATCACACACATCTACACACAGACATATTTTCATACACACACATTGCAGACACCTAGACACACATCTATACAGTCACATGCACTTCCTTGTATGCAGTGCAGCTAGCTCCCACATGCAGTCCAGATGTCTCGGGAAGGCACAGGGCTGAAACTTCCTGTCATGAGCTGCTCTCAGTCCCTGCAGTGCAGACACCCCTCCTCCACGGTCCCGACTGTGCACAGACACAGGGGTCCTGCATACAGCAGCTGAAGGCAGTGTCCGCACAGCAGAGCCGCCTTAACAGCATTATGGTCCCCTGGGCAGAGCTGTGCACTGGGCCCCTCAGCCAACAAAATCACTCACAGGTATAAATATACACATTATAATGTACAACACTGCCATATAGAGACAACATAGAGATCAGACACCAGCTCAAGAATAACCTGCAACACCACCATATAGAGATCACATAGAGATCAGACACCAGCTCAAGTATAATCTACAACACGCCATAGATAGACTACAGAGCATTTAGACACCAGCTCAGGTCACCACCACATGGCAATGACTACAGCACTGATCCAACACAGAAGAGAAATAACCCCAGGGACTCACAGGAGAGGTCTTATCTGATCAGTCATTCTCTGAATCATTCTTTGCCTTTTCTTCTCCATCCAGCCCAGACTACCCTGACAACTTCTCCTGGCCGCAACTCTTCCCTGCAGAATGTAGCACACAAACATCTTAAACTTCTCACTTTTTCAGCACTTTCCTACAAATTCTTACCTCTGTTATGGGCGCCCCCCATTAAGTAAGTAGGTAGTAATGTTGCCCACCATAAGTAGGTTGGTATCTAGACCTCAGTAGGTAGGTATATAGATCCGAGTAGGTAGGTATACAGCTCCCTGTAGGTAGATATGCTGCCCCCTGTAGGAAGATATACAGCCCCCTGTAGGTACAATTAGATATACTGCTTCCTGTAGCTAGGTATAGAGCCCACTGTAGGTAGATATACTACCCCCTGCATACATATCCCCACATAGGCTATAGGCCCCTGTATATAAGCCCCTGTAGATTATAGGCCTCCTGTATATGTGTCCCCTGTACGTTTAGCCTTCATATATATGCTCCCTGTATGTTTATCCCCATATATATGCACCTTGTATGTTTGGCCCCATATATATGCCACCTGTATGTTTAGTCCCACATATATGACCCCTGTATATTTTAGACCCCATAAAAAGCCCCCGTGTACGTTTCGACCCCATATATATGCCCCCTGTACGTTTAGCCCCAGATATATGTCCCTTGTATGTTTTAGCCCCCATATATATGCCATCTGTACATTTTAGCCCCCATATATATGCCCCTTGTACATTTTAGCCCCCATGTATATGTCCCCTGTACATTTTAGCCCCCCCTGACTTTGAAAAAAAAAAAAGATTAAAAAACCTTACTTACCTTTCCGCGCACCCTGTTGGGTACCGCACTCCGGGATCTGGCTTCCGGCGGGAGTTGCGTGACGTAATCACGCTGCTTATGCCGGGACGGGACTCCCGGCATTTCCTAGACTGAAAGCCTGTGGGTTGTCGGCATAGGTGTAACTTTAGGGTGGTACGGAGGGGACTCGTCCCCCCCACTTTTTTTTGGGTGGGAGACGGTCCCCCCCCATTTTTTAGCCACTTCAATAAAAAAAATAAAAAAGCCATATGAAAGCATGAGAATACGGTAAGTGGAGAGAGCAGAGCACAGAGGAGGAAGAAGTTAACCCTTTGCCTCCTATATTTCTGTGCATCTTGGGGGGACAGATTAGGTAGCAGCCTCAAGTGTCAGTGCAGAGTGAGGGCAGCGCTGATTGGTAGAGCAGCAGTCATCAGGGGCTGCTTCACCAATCAGAACGCTGCTCACAGTCCAGCACACTCTGTATCTGGGACTGTGTCTTTCCCTTCAATTGTATACCACTTCCACTATGCTCAACCCTCATCAGAGAAGAAGGGAAGCTCTTGCCAAATACATTCTGCACCAGACTACAGGAGACAGGTAAGGAGGCGACAAGGGTGCCAGGCATTGTGGGTGCATGTGAGTAGGGTATGTACTGTATATGTGAGTTGTGTGTATACTGTACAGCCATGTGTCTAGCCATGTCACGTCCTCCCTGCACTTACACGCTGGGGAAGATGAAAGTGAATGGGGCTGGCCCCGCAGCATTTTAGAAGTACGGACTGGCCAGCGCATACTTCTAAAACACCCGGCATATAGCAGAGCACACAGTACGCCCCTCTATACGCCTTGTGAACACACCTTAAGGCAGTGTTTCTCAACTCCAGTCCTCAAGACCCACTAAAAGGTCACGTTTTCAGGCTTTTCTCAGTATTGCGCAGGTGATATAATGGTCAGTGCATTCTCCACAGGTGATATAATTATTGTCAGTGCTATCTCCACAGCTGATATCATTATTGTCAGTGCATTCATTGGGAGATCCTGAAAACATGACCTGTTGGTGGTTCTTGAGGACTGGAGTTGAGAAACACTGCCTTAAGGGTACATTCAAGCAGTATATATGAATGCTGATTCTGGTGTGGATTCAGTGCTAGATCTGCCTCATAACTGGAGTCAATCCGGCAGGAAACTGATTTACATTATACCCTTTGTAAAATCAGTGTCGTTGTTTAGATGACACTGATTTTTACTTGAGTATTTTCGGTGTGTACTGTCAGCGCCTACATAGAATTTTTCGAAGTGTTTTATGCACTAACAGCACTAATGGATACGAGCAGAAATCTGCCTCAGGCAGTCTGGGTCGTTTGCTCGTCGGAATTCTGTGTTTGCAAGCGCCGAATTTCCAACAAGCAAACAACACTATCAGTGCCAAAAAAACATCATGTGAACTCATCCTAAGTGTGTAGAGTGTCTCTGTTCAATATATATACATACACAATTTCTGGGGTACCTTGTGCTATGTAGTCGCTGGGGTACAGTGTGTAATGTAATAATCTCTGGGGTATGGTGTAATATAATCTCTGTTGTACAGTGTGTAATGTAAACTCTGGGGTACGGTGAGTAATGCAGTAATATCTGGGGTACAGTGCGTAATGTAATCTATGGGGTACAGTGGGTAATGTAGTAATCTCTAGGGTACAGTGAGTAATGTTATATCTTGTGTATGGTGTGTAATGTAGTAATCTCTGGGGTACAGTGTGTAATGTAGTAATCTCTGGGGTAAGGTATGTAATGTAGTAATCTCTGGGGTACAGTGTGTAATGTAATCTCTGGGGTATGGTGTGATGTAATCTCTGGAATACAATGAGTACTGTAATTCATTTCTAGGGTTCAGTATGTAATACAATACATTTTTGGGGTACAGTTAATTATATTATTTCTTGAGTACAATGTGCAATCCATTTCTAAGGTGCAGTTAGTCATGTAATTTCTGTGGCTACCATGTGTAATATAACTAATTTCTGGGGTGCAGAGAGTGATGTAATTTCTGGTGTATGGTATGCAATAAAATACATTTTGGGGTACAGTATGTGACATAAGTGATTCCTAGGGGAACATGTAAGATTAGGTTCTTTTATTTTCCTCATTCTGTTGTGTGTATAACAAATTTAATGGAGTAGGGATGAGGGATGGGAGGGGTTAAGTGAAATTTGCTGCATTGCACAACATTTTTTATTTCCATCTAGAGGGGGAAATATTATAGGTGGGCTGGTTCGGTTTCATTGCCAGGGCTGCTCTTTAGTCCCAGTCCAGCTCTAAATTTCAGTAATTAGAGAGCCACTCATAACCTTACGGATTGCACCAAAAGTGTTTGCCATAAGGACTCCGCCCGGACCTGCTAGGGGAGCTCAAGCAACCCTCAGACTCCCAGCTGGTGGGAGTGGGCCGCTTCACTCCAGAGGGTGGAGGGAGAGAAGGGAAGGGAGGGGAAGGGAAAAGGAAGGCGAGTGAAGGAGGGAGGGATAGGAAGATAGGGTATGAGAGGAAAAATTGGTACCCCCCACTTTTTCAACCAAAGTTACGCCCCTGGTTATTGGCATAGGAAATATAGCGGCACAGGAGGTGATCACATTGCCTCCTGCGCTGCTTAAAGATGCGGTGGGTCCAGGCCTCCTGCACACAGACGTGCCGCCAAGGCACCCCACTTGGCAGGGCAGGTGACTGTCCAGGAAGGCCCTCTGTGCTCGTGGGGCCATCGGGCAACCTCCTACCCTGCCCAATGGAATAGACGGCGCTGCTGCACAGAGGAGAGGGCAGAAGGGAGCTGCTGAGCTCTTTTAAAATACATGTTAGCAGAGCAGAGTCGTAGAGCTGTGAGTGGCCCCCTAGTGACGCTATGTATCTTATGACAGGGCCCGGCCGGCAGTAAAAATTAAGTTTTCTGTTTGTTGCCGGCTGGGCCCCCCAGTGAGTGCGGGCCCCGTAGTGGTCGCTACAGCTACTTTGTCGGTAGTTCCACCAGTGAGAAAGACTGTCCTTGCTGCCCACAGCAACCAATCAGAGCTCAGCTTTTATTTTTCCAAAGCACTATATGCAATGAAAGCTGCGCTCTAATTGGTTGCTATGTGCAACAAAGATAGTCTTACTGCTAGACAGTTTTTATACATAAGGCCAAATTAATCTATTTCAGGGTATGTTCATACAATCAGGCATGATTATCAAGGTAGTTACTGCAAAACCCTGCCACAATTTGTGCCAAAAATAATGGTGTACATTTTTTAAACCAAATTTATTATGTGTTTTAGAAAGTTTCTAGATACTTCTGAGCCTTCTACAAAAAAAGTGGTATAGCCTTGATAAAAGGAGGTGTAACTTTGTGGGAAGGGTCGTGGTTTAGTGTGCAATGCTGTGTGCCAAAAATACAGCAAAATTTTGGTGTAGTTAGTGGTATAAAGTGAGCTAACTTATAAAAGGTGTAAAGTTAGACTAGACAGTTCTAACACGCGCCAGATTTATCAACACTATGATTAATGTGGTGCATTTAGAGACTGTCTAGTTTAACTTCTGGGTCTGTTCACACAGAGTGTTGAATTCGTTTTTGGATCCATTTTGAATCCGTTTTTCACATGTCGTGTAAACATACCCTTGCACTGTCTAAGAGTTAAATAGTAGTGATAAATCTGCCCAGTGTATTTTTTCTGATACATGGCAGAAATCTGAGACATACTCTGGTATTTCTGACACATCATCAACCTTTTTTATTAATTGTGGATTTTGGCATTATGAGGTGGGCTAACCCCAGTCAATGTAGTGGCTCCCATCCATAAATGAGACTACATTCACAAAGTGTACTGTAATTTTCCCTTGGAAATATATTACATGTTATATGCATAGAAATCCGAGTTATATCCCTAGATTTCTACCACATCTTTCACTTACTGTGGATGATAATTTCACCATATTTAAGATACACAATAGCCCTACTTACTATGGGGCTAATCTACTGTATATCCACTCTCCAACCCCATTTTACATTCTACATACATATGAAAAATGCGTATTGTAAATAATTGACAAGTCAATTACTATTCTTTCACTTGATGCTGATTAGAAATCCGCATTGGTAAGAAAGCGTCTTTCAGTTCATGATGTGATCTATAAGACTTATTCAGACTGCTACACATTCCAACACAAAATACATGTGTTGTAATATGCATGAATATAACGTCATGTGAATATACCATAAGTGATAGGTCACATAGATTCTCAACTCTGTGGCAGTAAAAGTACACATCAGTTTTGCATTAGCCTAAAAAAAAAAACAATTAAACTAAGTATCCAGGCAGTTTTCATATGTATTTCACTGTTCAGTGCACATCAAAATACATGTGAAAATTAAGCCATGTGAATAAAGACTACAGTAGACATTAAAATAAATGCCCATTAGAGCATACATTTACTTTTTTTAACAGATATAGTAAACAAACAGTCGTTCATTATTAGAGATGGGCGAATTGATTCTAACGAAGTGGAATTCGTTTAGAATTTCAGGAAAACTTTGCTTCGGAACGAAGTCGAACTTTGGGGAAACTTCGCGTGGAACGAAGTGTGCTTTTGATTGATAAAATGGCTGCTAGCACATGGCGCTACATGGGGCAAAGCACTCTGGGAGGAAGAAGGGCATAGCCTGCATGACATGTGCAGAGGTGAAGCCAATCAGAGACCGGCGGGATTCTGTGACGTCACCGCACTATATAAGTCCGGGCGCGACGCTGGGAGCTCATACCGCTCTCACTGTACTGATTAGGGAAGGTGCTGCCGCGGCTGCTTGTGATAGCTGATACTAAAGAACTCATTTTTATACAGCGATTTTTGGGGGGTGTCACAGCTTGTATCAGAGACTGCTTCTCTTAACGTTCTATTTCTGATTTTGTGGGGTATTGGATCTGATGTCCAGTGTGTGTCCATGGCAGCTGCCTATGCATTTTAATGCTATCTGCTCACAGCACATTGAAAATCCAAGGGTGATCTAAGCCTGTTTCCGTTGTATTCATTTAAAGAAAACAGCGTTTTTACAATACAATACACTTCATTTTTTGGCTGCTCAATTCTTTTGCGCAATTTACATCCGGGGTTAATTAAGCGTTGTTCTGCTGCTGGGTGACTAAAAGGGAAAAAGTTTATTTCACCGCCAAAAAATAAATTTTTCCTGTAGCATCAATTCACAAGCGAAGGTTAATTACAATTTTTCTCTTGTTGTGTAGCGGGGAAAATCACGCCATTGTAAAAATGTTACAAAAAGCTGGTAGTTTTTGGTTGCTCAATTCTATTGCGCAATTTACATCCAGGGGTTAATTAAGCGTTGTTCTGCTGCTGTGGTGACTAAAAGAAACCGTTTATTTCACCGCCAATAAATACATTTTTCCTGTAGCATAATTTACAAGCGAAGGTTAATTACAAATTTTTATCTTGTTGTGTAGTGTAAAATGCACGCCATTGTAACATGCTACAAAGCTGGTAGTTTTTGGTTGCTCAATTCTTTTGCGCAATTTACATCCAGGGGTTAATTTAGCGTTGTTCTGCAGTTGTAGGATCTCTCCTTAAGGAGAGCACCGAACGAACGGCTTGTAGAGTTTTTGTTTTGGCTTTTCGCCCTCTACTTAGCATCTGCATATCACAAGGCATTATGGGAAAAGGGCTGAGAAGCCCACAGCACCCTCTGTTGGTTGTAACAAGTCCCCAATTTGCTTTTGACCCATCGAGTCTTGAGAAAGCAAAAAGGATTTTTTAGCCAAGCCGTTCGTTCGGTGCTCTCCTTAAGGAGAGATCTTCCCTTCCTGAGCTACCCGATGCCTCCCACACAGCCAGCCAGTATCTTCTCTACTCTGCACTGAAGAGGGACAAAAATCCCTAAACAGCGTTGTCTGTAGATGAGAGATACTGGCTTGGCTAAAAAATCCTTTTTGCTTTCTCAAGACTCAGTGGGTCAAAAGCAAATTGAGGATTTGTTACAACCAACAGAGGGCGCTGTGGGCTTCTTAGCCCCTTTCCCATAATGCCTTGTGATCTGCAGTTGTACTCAGTCAAAGAAACTTTGTTTTTCACTGCCACAGAAGAAATTCTGTAGCATAATTCATATCCAAAGGTTAATTAAGCCTGTTTGTGCTTTTATATTCAGTAAAATACAAAGAGTTTTTAAATGACACATACAAGACAATTTTTCCTGCCCATTTGTGGAGCGCAATTTATATCCAAGGGTTACCCAAGCTTCTTAGTGGGTTCATTTGGAGTCAAATACAGGGTGTGTATTTATCATATACAGATATCTTCATCAAACAGTGTACATTTTAGAACAAACAGTATGTCAGACAGAGAGGTGGCAGGCTCTTCACCTGCGATTGGCAGTGGCACAGACATTCCTGGAGCAGGCCCAGGTCGCAGCACAGCTAGGGGACGTCGCAGCAGGGGTCACTCGGTGAGGCCACAACTGCCGCTGTCATCTAGCGGCTGTGTGCTGACCAGCAACCCAAAGGTTCTTGATTGGTTGACTAGGTCATCCACTTCCCAGATGACATCTGACAACCCCAGCCAAGTCGGTGGGAACGTCAGACACAACCCTTAGTTGGCATGGCCCGGGAGCGGGTCAGCGGCTCTCATCTGTCCTCAACCCGCCTCTGTCCCATGCGGTTCCCTCAACCAGAGATCTACTATGTGGTCTGGGCTCAGCGCCAGTATATAGCGAGGATGAACAATTTGAGGAGGGCAGCAAGCAGCTACTTGGCAGCGAAGAAATGGGGCCAATATCCCCTGCTTCTTGCAGTAGCCGGCAAGGTATAGATGTGGAGAGTGGCATGGGAGGTCATGTTGTGAGGGGTCAGCCACTGCATACCAAGACCGGTGATGAAGACAGCAGTGACGATGAAACACAAATAGATGATGATTGTAGCCGACCGCATATTGGGAGCCGGGTGAAGCAAGGGTTCATCATCGTCAGGGGGAAGAGGGCGTTAGCTTGCATCAGGCAGCGGGGGCACAGCAAGTGGGTTGTGTGGCCGTGAGTCAGCAGGGTAGCAGCAAATGTGAGGTCGGGACCCCAA
The DNA here is from genome assembly GCA_025379985.1 of Phyllomedusa bahiana. Classification (NCBI taxonomy): domain Eukaryota; kingdom Metazoa; phylum Chordata; class Amphibia; order Anura; family Hylidae; genus Phyllomedusa; species Phyllomedusa bahiana. The sequence goes on along the minus strand of JAODAL010025836.1, from coordinate 39,867 downwards.
AGCGGCCACCACGGGGTAGAAAACCCGCTTCGCAGGTCCAAAAAATTAGGAGCACAGGGCTCAGCGAGGCAGCGGCGGAAAGTAGTCCTAGTGCGGAGCGTTGGGGGTTTAAATCAGCTACTCGGCGGGTTTTTGGAAGTTCTTTGCTAAGACACCGGAGGGAGCCGAATATGGATATGTAGAATCTGGGGGGCAGAAAGTGAAGCGTGGCCAGGGAGCTAACGTTGGCACCACGGCCCTGCGTCAACAATCCCAGCGTCACCATCCGGTGCCTGGGAGAAACGTGGCTCAGATGTGGTGGTCCATCCTGGCGGCAGCAGCGGGCCAGTGGCACGCATGCCATTGCACCCAAGTCAAGGCTCACCACCTCTGCAGAAGGATCTGTTTCTCTTTGCATCATCTCCGGTCCAGATGCTCCTGCTCCTCGCTACTCATGGCGCCAGCAGTCGTTCAGCAAGGCGATTGAAAAGAGAAAACAGTATGCGTCCAACCACCCTAAGGTGCAGCGCTGCCCCGTGCTCCTGTCCACAGTATTGGAAATGCAGTCCCCCCCTTTCCAAATGGGGGGACTCGCACCGTTCAGAAAAACTAATGGCTTGTCCCGAGCTGGAGAGTTCCAAGCCGTAATTTCTTTTCCAAAAAGGCAGTACCAGCACTTCATAAAAAATGTAGAACAGAAGGTTTGGGGCCCGTCTTGAGTTATCGGTATGTTCCAAAGGGGCACGGCAAATGCGGACGTCTGGAGTGTAACTATGGTCAAGGGCCAGTACATGTCCTTTACGCCCATTGGGTGAATGTGCTTCCTGCCCAGGCACACCAACCCAACTTGGACAGGAGACGCCGCTTTCCTCCAATTGTTTAAACTGCGGCTCCTGCGCCCAATGTCCAGCTCCCCTCCTCCACCACCAACCACCATCTCAGCCTCCCCAATATGCTCCATCTTTTCAAAATGTGTAGGGCACAGCGGTGTCACGCGAGTTCTACACCTGGTTGCCTCCCCGGCGAACGAAGTCCCCAGACGGGCAGCAGAAATCGATGTGTGGCTTTCCTCCGCGGCAACTGCAAATCGGAACCATGGTGATGGACAAAAGGGAGGAACATGGTGTCCGCGCTGCACCGAGGAGGGATGGACATGCGCCTGCATGGCGCATGTGTTCAATCTGGTTGTGAAAGGGTCCTGAAGTCTTCCACGAATCTTCAGAAAGATTCTGAAAAGGCCAGGAAACTGTGCATGCACTTCATACATTTCCCACAAGCCAGGGAAAACCCTCCTAGAGTTGCAGGGGCAGAACGGCCTCCCCAATACACTTGATATGCGATGTTTTCCACCCCTTGGAATTCCACGCTGCACCCTGTTGGACCGACTTGAATGAACAGAGAAAGGCCATTAACGATTTTTTGATGATCAAGCGGACAGGAGTACTCCCCTGTGTACTTTGATGTCAGCCAGTGGCAGCTCATGCGTGACACCTGGCCGTTTTTTTGAGGCCCCTTCGAGGAGGCGAAGTTATTGTCAGTCGCCAGGACTACGGGATGAATAACGTCATTCCACTGCTTCATTTTCCTGGAACAGATGCTTAAAAATCTGTCTGGGCAGGGGACTGGAGATGTGGCAACTACATCTCGCGGCCACTGAGGTCGGTGGGGGACTGAATGGAGGTGAGGAGAAATTGGAGCGAAGCATTGTCTGGTGAAATGAGTGGATTTTTCTACCCAGGTGAAAGAACGGAGGAGCGGAAACAGCTGGAGGAGGTTAGATGAGATGAGGAAGACGAGGCAGATGACCCGCAAAGCACCGTGGCTATACAGTGGAGATGGAGGAAGGAAAACCCCTCGGAGTCACTTGTGCAGATCGCACCGCAGCATGCTGATTTGCCCGGCTAGTGACAGCCGAATAGTCAGCATCCAGCAGAGGGATGACTTCTGGTCTCCACCCCTATTTGACCCTCGCTACCGGTCAAAAATGGGATCCTTTATCCCAGTACTGAGAGGGAGGACAAAATCAAATACTATAGGGAAATCCTCCGTTTGTCAGTTGGCCGACTGCCTATGTGCGGCATCATCCCTTCCCCTAACAGGTCTGACCGGGGGTTCTTCAGCGCTCACGTACTACTGCCGCGCTGCTGGGGGAAGGTGGGGGTGTTGGAGCAGTACCAGCTCCATCAGTAGCAAACCCAAGTCTGGAGTCACTGATGAGCAGCTTCCTTCACCCGCCTAGTGAGGAGGGTAGTCGCCAGCAGCATCAGCAGGACCTGGAGCAGTCCCTGAACCAACAGGTGGTGGCCTACTTGGACAGCACTCTGCCACCCCAGTTAGAAGATCCGCTGGACTACTGGGCAGCCAAACTGGATGTGTGGCTGCAACTTGCCGATTTTTTCAGTGGAGAAGCTGTCCTGCCCGGCCAGTAGTGTGGCATCAGAGCGGGTGTTCAGTGCGGCGGGGGCCATCGTTACCCCAAGGAGAACCCGCTTGTCCACGGGAAATATGGAACGACTGACCTTTGTCAAGATGAATCAGGCGTGGATCGGCCAGTATTTCCACACACCAATGCCTTAGGCTTCAGACTATATCAGTTATGACGCCTCACAAAAACTGTGAGAAATGAGTCTTGGTTCAAATTACCTGCCTCATCCACTATTCTGATGCCGTCACCCGCCTGATGCCACACATCTGCTGACAGTTTCTCCATCTGCCACCAACCATCTTTAGCAGGGACTGGTATTGCCACCCACCTCCACACTCTGTCATTATGCCACTTTATGACCTCATGCTGCTTTTGCTGGTGCCGTGACATCCACACTGTGTCATTGTGCCACTCTCTGACCTCATGCTGTTGCTCCTGCCGCCGTCACCTCCGCTCTCTGTCATTGTGCCACTCTGTGGCCTACTCCAGTTTTTGACACCTCCAGAATGTTATTGTGCCACTGTCTGACCTCATTCTGCTTATACCGTCACCTCCAATCTCTGTCATTGTGCCACTCTGTGGCCTACTCCTGTTTTTGCCATCTCCAGAATGTCATTGTGCCTCTCTCTGACCTCATGCTCATGTGCTGTGCCCCGTCCTACTCCTTCCACTCGAATCTGTCTATTGTGCCATCTGCTGGCCAGTCCTTATTTCCATTGTTATTTTTTGCCACCTCCAGAATATCATTGTGCCACTGCCTGACCTCATGCTGCTGCTGCCGTGCCCTCCACACTGTGTCATTGTGCCACGCTGTTGCCTACTCCTGTTTTTTCCACCTCTAGAATGTTATTGTGTCACTGCCTGACCTCATGCTGCTGCTGCCGTGCCCTCCACACTGTGTCATTGTGCCACTCTGTGGCCTACTACTGTTTTTGCCACCTCCAGAATGTCATTGTGCCACTGTTTGACCTCATGCTGCTGCTGCCGTGACCTCCACACTGTGTCATTGTGCCACTCTGTGTCCTACTCCTGTTTTTGCCACCTCCAGAATGTCATTGTGCCACTCTATGACCTCATGCTGCTGCGGTGGCTGCTGCCATAACCTCCACACTGTGTCATTGTGCCACTCTGTGGCCTATTACTGTTTTGCCACCTCCAGAATGTCATTGTGCCACTGTCTGACCTCATGCTGCTGCTGCCGTGACCTCCACGATCTGTCACTAATGTTGCCACCTGAGCTCTCAGCTTGTTTTTTTCCAGCTTTCGCTGCCATGACTTTATCAGGCAACATTCCTGCTTCAGTTTTTTGGTCAGTTTTGCCCTCTTAAGAGCCTAGGGAAATGTATAGTTAAGCGATTCTAAGAGCGGCGGCAGTCATCTGCATGTCATACTAAAACACAACATTGTATGAAGAACAAACCAAGCTCCCTCTGCATATTTAAGCATGGCACAACGTTCTACAGCACCCTGCAGGCTCTGTGCAGCCTGGAAATAGCTGTTTTTCAACACGATTCATCCCAAAGTAATTCGGACCGAATTTATTTTTGTCGGGAAATTTGGCGAAGTGACCGAACCGAATTTTTGAGAAATTCGCCCATCTCTATTCATTATCCATTTTTTCTCATTTTTTAATTAAACAAAACATTTTTTTTACATTTTTTTAAGTAAAAGAGTTTAGTATTTTTTTTATTTTTCTAAAAAAATTGAAAAAAACCTGATATCTTTAACATATGTCAGCAGAAAAGTTTCAATTTGCATTTATTATTTTGTATGTAGACTGTAATATACACATAAAATGTATCTGTCACATTTAGGGAGACATGTGCATCACAGTCCATTTTCTCATCTTTGTTTCAGTGTGTAATGCGCCTGAATGTATGAAAGTGGTTTTTGTGCGCTCATAAATGGTGTCTAAAGTTAATTGCGCTTTGCCTGTGTGTTTTTCCGCATTACGGAACTTAGGTGCATTAGTAATGCGCCAAACATGTATAAATGCTACAGATAGGCTGGAAATAGCATGTCAGTGAATAGAAACTGATCCTAATAAGACCTGTGGTGTGCTGGCTCTTGCTGTATGCAGAATAAAGGGTGAGAGCAGCAAAAATAAACGTGAAATTTAATGTAGTAAAAATTAAAAATGTAAAAATATCAACATCATCAGTGGGTTATTTAATGTAAAACTAGTTTTTAGGTTATTTTAAATTTAAATACATTTTAAAGGAGATACTTTTATATTTTTGGGATATTATATATTTTATATTAATTTTATAAGATAACATTTTTTATTAAATTTAAATTACGTAATTTTATATAGTTTGATCATTATCAGAAATTACTTTTAATTATTGTACTGGTGTAAGTTGAGAAATATTGGAAATGTTTTGCCCTAACAGCAAAACTAGTTCCACTTTGTCTACTCTGGCAGACCACATTGAAACAGATCTGCCTATCTGAGCAGTAACGCATATAGTTTTGCTGAGCCACATTCATATATGTGTCTAGTATTACGAGTGTGGTGCGACACCCTCCATAATGTCCCTAGAACGCCCGTTCATGTTAGGCGCATTAAAGTGTGTCGAGTCTTGCGATCAATGCGCCTAACACATGTGTTTGACGCATTACACATCACAGCCCACTCACGTGTTGGCACATATTACTCCAGAAAAGTCTTTCATACATCTCCCCAAGTTTTTTATCTTATGACACAAAAACAAGGCAGACTACACTAATCTTACCTTGAAAAAAAGGCAGTGGCAGTAAGAAGTCAAAATAGATGCAAATTACATAATTTTTTCTCATTACACTCAATGGGTTTATAGACTTACATTTTTATTGCTGTTTTTTTTTTTTTTATAAAAAAAACACATAGAAACACATTCTATGAAATGCATAAAGTGAAACCTAAGCCAGTCATTATTTGAGCCTTTTTGTACAAAGCTAAAAGTTAAAAATCTTATAAGCCTTGGACTATTCCTTAGCTATATTTAGTAGTTTAAGGTGCCTGTAACCAATATTGCACCATGATTACTAAATATGATTCACAGAAACAAACACAGCTGTTGTCCTAGTGCCTGCCCTCTTGTCTGCATGAAATATTATGTGCTGCTCATATTGTGTCATCTCAGCATGCCCCAAGTAAAATACTTACTAAGCTTTCACACACTGAAAATAATGAATAGTTAACAATTTCTTTTATGATGGACACAGGTAACATATGCAAGGATGGCAGGTTGTCCAAACATCTGCAACAAACATCTAAACTGCATGACCTGATAATGAATGTGAAGTCTTACTTCTATATAAATATCTATTCTCTACATATGCTGCACACAGTTCTATATGACTCACCTGGACTTGATAAAACAATGCATGTGATTTTCTGAAAAACTAATGAAATAGCAAAAAGGCACGTGCTTACCCCCTCCCACACTCCCCTCCAAGACATCTGCTATTGAGTCAGCCAACATCTTGCTACTCTGCTGACTTATCTTATTGTCTTTCCTTTGAATAATTGTGTATCACCCATCAAGCAAAATTGAAAACATGTACCTTCAATTTGCATTTTCCCCTCTATTGGTGTGGGTTATCTCCAGCTTCCCTAGTTTTACCTTATGCTCCAAAAACCTTGTGGAAAAATTTGGGATCAAAATAAATAAAAACTAATTAATGCTACAAAATATAATATACCCTACTACTCAGCCATTCAAATGCAAACTTGAATCCTAATTGTTTAGAAAATCATATAATCTGTCATAGTTTAAATTAATACCACTTTGCTAATCTTTATCACAGGGTGGTTGACAGCTAAGGAAAAAAATGACAGTACATCGCCATATCATGTTTCCATTAGGATGCATGGACAAGTACCCTGGGAAGTGAAGTAAAGATATGAAAAGTATAGGTTCCAGCACTCTTTGTTTCATAAAAGTAACATTCTTTGTTTCATCAAATAGTTAAAAGCCAGAATGCCGCATAACGTAAAGTACATTAGACATGTTGTGCATTATAAGTTATCATCTAGCCAATGAAAATAGACATTAGTCAAACTTACCTGTGTCAGATGTAACATGTGCCATACCCTCTGTCCTAAAATCTCTCATCAATAAACCATGCATACAGGTCACTATTCCGGAAGACCTCAACACAGCAACATGTACCTGGAAGTAGAGAGTCACATATGACGTTGCTAAGAAGGTAAAACAATAGTCACATGATACCATTGTCATAGGAACAAGTAAACAGACCCGACCTAGAGAGGTAAATGATAAAACTATATAAAATTAAATAATATAAAATTAATATGAACTCTTATAATATTCAAAAATATTAGATTTTCTCCTATAAAATTTATTTAAAATTAATATAATCTAAAATTAGTATTAAATAAAATAATATAAATTAATTAAACCAAAACAGCATTTACCATAAATCCTGTTCTCAATCATGAGATATGACTATGACTTATCATAGTATTATCAGTAATTATACACATAACAACAGGCTAGAAATAAAAGAAAAGTCATTAGAATAGCATGTCAGTGAATAGAAACTATGGTAGTGATCTTGCTTGGTACACCACAGGTCCCAGGAGACCTGTGTTGTGCCTGCTATTGCCGTATTCAGAAAAAAGAGTGGCCCTCTGACCTACATTTTGATGAATGAAAATTGACGTACACTATAAAAGTACCAAAAAAGTATTTTGTAATACTTTAATTATAAAAAAAGGAAAAAATATATAAATCCTAACAATTTTATTATTGTGATTTGTGTTATATAGGGTTATATGATGGAGGAGAGAAGCTGAGCTCTGTGATATATAGGGTTCTACAGTGAAGGAAATAATTATTTGATCCCTTGCTGATTGTGTAAGTTTGACCACTGACAAAGATATGAACAGTCTATAATTTTAAGGGTAGATTAATTTTAACATTGAGAAATAGAATATCCAAAAGAAAATGTATTTACCGTTTGCTGAGAGAAATAAGTATTTGATCCCCTACCAACCATTAAGAGTTCGGGCTCCTACAGACCACTTAGACATTCCTAATCAATTCATTACCTGTGTTACAGACAGCTGTCTTAAATAGTCACCTTTATAAAAGACTCCTGTCCACAGACTCAATTAATCAGTCAGACTCTGACCTCTGCAACATGGGCAAGACCAAAGAGCTTTCTAAGGATGTCAGGGACAAGATAATTGACCTGCACAAAGCTGGAATGGGCTACAAAACTATAAGTAAGATGCTGGGTGAGAAGGAGAAAACTGTTGAAATTTGAGAAAATTGAAAAAATAAAAAATTACTTAATCAACATCGATCTGTGGCATAATGCAAGATCTCATCATGTGGGTTATCCTTGATCATGATGAAGGAGAGAGATCAGTTTAAAACTTCACGGAGGGAACTTGTTAATGATCTCAAGCCAGCTGAGACCACAGTCACCAAGAAAACCATTGGTAACACATTACACCGTAATGGTTTAAAATCCTGAAGTGCCCGCTAGGTCCCACTGCTCAAGAAGGCACCATGTGCAGGCCCATCTGAAGTTTGCCAATGACCCCCTGGTTGATTGTGTGAGTGATTGGGAGAACGTGCTGTGCTTAGATGAGACAAAAATTTAGCTCTTTGGCATTATCCTCCTCGTGAAGGAGACTGGCAACGTGTGCTCTTTGAAAAAGAAGCTAAAGACATTTTACTACTAAATTCATGTTTCCCATCAAGCATGAACTTCAACTGATTTGTTCTATATATATTTATGACTAATGTTAATTTTAATTTGTTTCAGTAATACTGAATTTTTATTGGTCCACATGGATTTTGCACCTTAATCGTGTAAGCACTACTATAGGCTATATGTGGTTTATAATTTTTTCTACATGTGATGCTGTTATTTTTATATTTTCTCAATAAAAAGTCTTTATTATACTTTTGGTGGATAGACCTTCATTTTTTGGAGAGTTATTTTGCAAGCTGAAAAAACAGCTTGTTCTCTACACAAACTAATACTAGGAAAGCTGTCAATCACTGTATGTAGGTGGGATTAACAGGACTTAACTGTTTCTTAAGGAGTCCAGTAAGGATTTACTCTGCTTTTTATTTAGAAATCCTGCTTCAAATCACATAAATCTATATATCACAGACCTCAGCTTCTCTGCCTTTGTTAAATCCTACCCTCAGATAGGGCAGCATAAACCACCTATCAGGTTGCCTTTAACAATACATAGTTTGCATAAGTAGAAGTAGTAGTATATGTAAACTTATAAATACCTGTAATATGTCTTATTATTGCAAAGTGGCATCTTCCCCACCTATCAGCACCTATAGTTCTCTTTAGGCTCACTGTAAATGTTGGGAAAAAAGAATTTGTTGGATTTTACTCACCAAGACAGGGTTTTGGGAAAAGAAAGGGGAAGGGGGGGAAGTAGAGCAGTTTTGAGTCTATTTTCCTCACCCTGTAAAAAATTAAAGGCAGGGGAAATAAAAAAGGTTTAAAAAGAATTTACTGAGTAAGGGATACATTTCCTATGGTTGTACATTTATTGTACCACTACCATCAGAATTATTTTCAATAAGTACATACCCAAATAAAAAAGTATTCCCATCTGTTTTTTTCCAGGGGTGTTTAACCTCGGGCCCTTTTCATCAAGGTTTTAAAAAGGGTTTTGGGGTTCCTTTTGGTTTTTCTTCTTCATAGTGGTACTCTAAATATCCACTTTATACAGTAAACAACTGCTATGAAGTTCCATTCAAGTAAGTTTCCTGACAGTTGGAACCCAACTGAGCAGGAAGTGATATCATTTTTAAGTATATCCTAGCTGACTGTGATTGGAAATACCTTTAAATGGACACTGCCATCAGAAAGACATTTTGTTTAAACCAATATTTCAGTTTTTTATAATTGTTGACAATATTTTTTTATATTTTGGCAGACCTTTGAAATTTAAAATTACTTATTAAATTTTTTCCCCTTCTCTAGCTGTTTTGAAAAAAACTTATGTTTGGCAGGCTAAAAAAATCCCTTTTTTTGGTTCAGTTTGGGGAATTTATTAAAAATTTGTCTCATTAAAATTTAGTGGGAAATTTGTTTAATGTTTGTTTTAAACGTTTTTTTCCACAAGGTTTGATAACATTTTACTTCCCACAACCAATTTTCATAAAAAAGAAAATAGGGTAATCTTTTTCTGCACTGAGGAAGTCTCTTCACATTTATCAGGTAATTGCTGATAATATTTACGCTTCTTAGACCAAAAGCTGGGCCAAAAAAAGGAAACCCCAAGAAAAACCCCCCTCACTGTGTGCTATCAAAATTCACGATGGGAAATCCCGGGGTTCAAAGTACATTTGCTTTGGGGTAGGCTTTCATGCATTGGGCAAAAAACCACGAAAACCAATCTTTTTAAAACTTGGTTTTTTTTCCATGCATGTCCCAAAAAAGCTACAAAACCAACCGCGTTTTGCATTTTTTTGAAGGTTTTAATACCATTTGGGATGCCCTTTTTTCGAAAATCCCCAACCAAATTTTAATGCAAAAAATTAAATTTTAATGAAATTTTCATTGGGAATTGATTTAACTGTTTTTTAACTATATAGAATTGCTAGGGAAAAACATGGATTTCCCTGAATTTCCTCAGGGGCGTGGCTATGGTACTAAAACATCTGGGGCCCAGGCCCCCCCGGGGGGTTTGCATTTTTTCAAAAAGGTTGGGTTTCCAAAAATTTTTTTTCCCACCCAAAATGTTGAACTGCGGCATTTGTTTTTAGGGGAGAAAAAAACTTATGTTCCTGTAAAAAATTTTAAAAGTGAAAACCCCACAAAGATACTGTCCATCCCCTCGCAGATGCGTACAAGTAAAATAAAATTTGACAAATTAACTTTTTCAAAAGTGCTCACCTATGTAAGATAATGTAATTTTTTTAAAAAAGGGCGTCCCAAAAAAATTACCCCTGTAAAAGGAAAAATATACAAAAAGGGAAAGGTTTAAATTTACAAAAAAAAACAAATAAATCCTACAATAGAAAACCCCCAATAAATTACAAATTTAAAAAATCAAATACTGCCAGACCATGCCCAAATTTAAAACCCAAACCCATGTGATTTATCATTTTACTAAAGGGCGTTTCGCAGACGTATTCCCCAAACAAAACAATGACCAAAAGTGGAAAATTACCAGTTTTTTTAGCAGGCGCTCGCAGCCATATAATGATTAGAGTGAAATTTTTACTTTAGTGGCTCACAGGTGACGTTTTCTCCTCCATCCGGCCCAGACCACCATGACGACTTCTTCCGCCATGATGGCACCTCCCACCATGATGGCTTCTTGTCTCTGCACAATTTACCACAGAAACATTTTAGAATCCTCACATTTCCAGTAACTATATACCTACCTACTGGGGGACAGGGGTTATGTACCTACCTGTCTAATGGGGTTCTACATTGGAAGACATGGTGATGCCCCATCCTCACAGCAAAATGCTTTCCTATGATAGAAAAGATGGGTGCCTTTTGTGGGGGATGGGGAGTCACTCATTGTTCCTATGTAGGCCCCCATTAGGCATATAGGTTATATGTCCCCCAGTAGGTAGAAATATAGGTTATTTCCCCCCCAGTATCAAATATATATATATATATATATATATATATAATATATTTATATATAAAATATAATATAAAATTTTGCCACCCAGGTAGGATTATAGATTATATATTCCCCAGTATGTAGGTAGGTGTATAGGGCACATTAAAAATAAAAAACTAATAGTACTCACGTCTCCCCTGTTCCCCTGGTGTGAAGCCCTTGCAGCTCCCTGTCTTACTGCACAGGCAGCGTGAGGTCATCAAGCTGTGCAGATGACGTGATGACATTCTCATGCTGCCTGAGCATACTCTGGAGAGCCGTAAGCATGCATGCGACCCACTGGAGTACTCTGCAGAGCAGGGAGCTCTTGCTCTCCACTCCCCTGTAGCGTTCAAGTGTATGTGTGTTCAGAGGATGCAAATATAGTTAAAAAGATCACTGGCACCTGGGCCCACAGCAGCGGCCCGCAGCCCAGCGACAGACTAGCAATCTGCCTTGTTGTCAGATTGTAGGTTTGGGGAACCAGCAGATTTATCCGGTGTAAGCTTCCACTCACGATTAGATGCGGCTCTGGGGATCGCAGTCCAATGCAGACAGAGACACAGACAGGTTGATCTGGTTCCAACAACCCGGGGCCTTCCTGTTTTTTTTGCACAACAGGTATACAGCAAAACGTATGCCAATACAAACAGGGAATTGACAAACAAAACAAAACGCCTGCTCGGCTGGCGCTGACTACCATGCAGTTCCCTTTACAACAACCTTGTTCACAAACGGTCTAAGGCAAAATCCTGGATACTTTCAGTCAGACACACCTCTCAGACCAAACTCCTTGACCTGTATGACAGACCGCCCTGGTCAGCTGACTAACTGACTTATAACGGCTAGCCCAAATCCTGGTCAGGTGGAACAAGGGGAGTAGACACCCACCCAACGCTTTGCCTACTCCCAATAGAAGCCGTCCCGGGTTTTGGCTGAAGCAACCATACTACTTAGAAAACGTATGTTAACCCCTCATAAATCCATCTAGCTTCTCGTCGCAAGAGAGGCATTTCGATGGATTGTCCTTCTCTCACCTCAACTTCCTCTAACACAGCCCATCTCAATTCAGATACACTATGATTATTTTCTAAAAAGTGTCTGGCGACGCTCATCTCCCCAAATTTCTTCCCTTCACCTTGTTCTACACATTTATTCTTCAACGCTACCCTAATATTACTCCGATGTTCATTGAGTCTGGTTTTTACACTCCGTGTTGTTTGTCCCACATATGCTATCCCGCACGGGCATTTGAGGATGTAAATCGCATTCTTGGTATTACATGTGAACGCTCCTCTAATCGGTATTCTTTTTCCACTAGAAGGGTCTGTAATGTGTGGGCCTCGGATAACCGCACTGCAGTTCTGACAGTTAGCACAAGGATAGGTCCCTTTTCTTTCAACGTTCAAGAAGAATTTCTTACTATTAGATTTTTTTCCCCGTATATCACTTCGAACTATCTGGCTCCCTATTGTACTTCCCTTACGCTAAATAAAGGACGGCTGATCTTTAAATAGTTTACCACATTTAGCATCACTCCTCAGTATATTCCAATGCTTTTGTATTGTTCTTTTAATCATTTCACTATGTATATCACAAGTGCTAACGTAAGCAAGTTTACCATCTTCTTCCTTTTTCTGATGTCTATTAAATAAAGCGGAGCGATCTTTTTCTCCTATGTCTCGCGCTATTGTTTCCATTTTGGTTTTATCGTACCCTCTTTCCACTAATTTTTTATTAATCTTCTGACTTTGTTGTTGGTAAAGTTATTGAGTAGAACAGATGCGTTTTACCCTAGTGAGTTGACCCTTTACAATGCCATCAAATTCTTTGGTGAATGGTAACTTTTTATGAAGGACATTATTCTTTTCAATTGGTTTGGTAAATAAGCCAGTGGAAAACCCTTCCTTAGTCTTCCTCACCTCAACATCAAGGTAGTGGATGACATTCCTGTCCATGGTCAACACAACACAAACTAAATGGCTTCTATTTCACCAAGGCCAGGTAACCTTGGTGACATGTTACCTTCTCTCTTTTCCTGGTGTAAGCCAGAAATCTCGCTGGGATGTACACCCCCATTAAAGGACTTCCCAGCGAAACCCCTTAAAATATCCCCCCTCCCTCTGCTCAGATCTGTGGGGAGGAGCACCTTTTGCTTCCAGGCAATGGGTACGCGACAGACCCCTGGGATGCCTCCCGTATAATAGCTCAAACGGGGAAAACCCTGTGGAGGCCTGCGGAACCTCTCTAATGGAGAACATCAGATACGCGAACACCCGGGTCCCAGTCCTTCCCATCCTTGTCTATCACTTTTCTGACATCCCCTTAAAGGGTTCGATTAAACCTTTCTACAAGTCCAATCTGCCTGGGGGGTGATACACTGAGGTGGCGCACTGTTAATTTGTAGGAGAGGACACAGCCTTTTGTAATTTACTCATAAAAGGGGGTACCCTGGTCAGTGGAGGTTTTCCCTTTGGGTAAACCCTGCCGGGTGAACAATGTGGAATAGTTCCCTTGCAATCACCTTAGATGAGGTGTTCTAAGTGGACGGCCTCCGGATAACGTGTAGCGTAGCTAACACTACCAAAATGTGCTGGTTTGGGCCCCTGGGGACTTGGGAAGCGGCCCTACCAGAAACCATACAATGAGCTCAAATGGTACTTTTTAATTACGGGAAGGGGGGACAGCGGGTTACGGAGATGTGGCCAGGGCATTAACCTGACACTCTGGGCAGGAATGACAAAACCAATCTACCGCTCAATATATACAAGGCCAATAGAAATTCCGCTCAGTGTGCTCCCTTGGTCTTGTCTACCCCCTAGATGCCCACCAAGCACATGTGAATGGGCCCCAAGGGTCCAGGACCATGCGCACGTGTGAACTTGGTACCACAAGTTGTTCTACCACCTCAGTCGGGTTCCTCTTTTGCCTATAAAAGCAAAACGTATGCCAGATAAAAACAAAATTTGACAAAAAAAACAAAACGCCTGCTGGGCTGAGCGCTGAATACACAGTGAGTTCCCTCATTACACCTTGTTCAGCAAAACGGTCTAGGCAGAGTCCGGGAAACTTTTCAGTCAGACACACCCTAAACCCAAAACCCCTTGCCCTTTTTAAACAAAAACCCGCCCGGTCACTGACTAGCTATTTATAACCTACCCCAAATCCAGGGGTAGGTGGAAAAGGGGGTAGACCCCCCCAACCTTTGCCTATTTCCCCAATTAGAAGCCGCCCCGGGTTTTTTTGGCTGAAGCAACCATCTACTTAGAAAACGTATTTTAAAACCCCCCTTTTAATTGGGCAAAAAAACACAAACTAAATGGCTTCTTATTTCCCAAAAGGCCCTTTGAAACCTTTTGGTGAAAATTTTCCCTACTCTTTTTTCCTTGGGTAAGCCGAAATCTGGGCGGGGAAATTTTAACACCCCATTAAGGCCCTTCCCAGCTGCCCACCTTAAAACCGGGGATAAAACTGCCTAGGGAAAACCCCCTTTGGGGAGATCCTTGTTCCTTACTAAACAAAAAATGGGGTTTTCCTTTTTGGAACCCAAAAAGATCAAGACAACTGGCCCCTCATGTATTTAAAGCTGTTTGGGCTTTAAAAATCCATAAAAAATTGACGGGCTTTCTAGTGAATAAAAATTATCCCCAAATTTAATCCAACACGTGTAGAAAACAGGACAGTGGACATACAGCATACATAACTCCAACGCGTTTCGGACCTCTGCGGGTCCTTGATCACAGCATATTTACCCCACACTAGACATAAACATTTATATACATTCTAAAAGAGCACGTCACACAATCACATGCTCATGGGTGTGGGTTCCACAGGTTAACTCTTTCCAATCACACAAATGCAATAAATAGACGTATTCTATCAATAAATATATGCCTACATAATAAAGAATGTTTTAAATAAAGGCATGAATTTTGGCCCCAATAGGGGGTTTGATCTGTTTGACAATATTCTTGATGTAAATAATTTTTCAAGAATCTTAACAGTAAAAAGGTTTTTTTTTCATAATAAAGAAGGGTTAGAAGTTTGTAAAGAGGAATTTATATCAGAGGAGAAAAATGTACAAGTTAATGAGTATGAGAACTTAGCCTTTGTGGAACAATAATCTTTAAGCATTTTGAAGGAATTAGAAAAAGAAGGGACAGATGACATAGATTTTCAGGAATCTGATATTGTACATAGAACATCTAATCCACAATTTTACCCCCTTAAAGCTAGGGTTCCGGCAATTGATGTATTTCAGGAAGCTATGGAAAGGGATCTGAAAATGACTGGAACAGGTAGAAATAAAAATAAAATAAAAAATAAAGATAATCTTACATATTCCCCCCCAAAAAACATTATGGGAATTAAAAAACAATAAAAATGTAATTATCAAAAAATCGGACCAAGGAGGCCAAATAGTGGTGATGGATGACCAACTTTATAAAAAATTAGTGTCTGAAACGTTGGATGATAAAAATACTTTTATAGTTTTAAAAACAGGTTAGACAGATTACTGGAGGAAGGTAAGAATATGTGAGCAATATCAGAGAAACAAAAATCTTACCTTTTAGAGAAAATCCCAAGAAAGTCAGTATATTATGGGATTCCTAAAACACATAAAAAAAATTTTCACCCTAAATTACGTCCGATAACGGGTCACTCAATGAGAAGCTAAGTGGCTGGGTAGACGCTTGCTTACAAAATACAGTTTGGAAACTCCCTAGTTATTTAAAGGATAGTACGAGTTTACTTAAAACCTTCCAGTAGTTTTTATGGCTCCTGTCATATACATGGCTTTGCTGCGATGTGGTAAAGTTGTATTCCAACATACCACATCGTTTAGCAATAACGGCCATAGAGTATTTTTTTAATGCAAATAAGAATTTCAGTAGGTAAGAAAAGTTATTTATTTTCCAAAGTGTGAATTTTTTGTTGGAAAGTAATTATTTTACATTTGATGGCCACTTTTATCTGCAGCTATTGGGAGCACCTATGGGGGCATCAGCGTCTCCAACCATTGCAAACTTATACATGGCATGGTGGGAACAACAAGTGATTTGTGGCTGTAATAACCCCTATGGTGATAACATAATATGGTTTGGGCGCTACATCGACAACCTCCTGTTTGTGTGGGATCACAATGTGGCGTACATATCAAAATTTGTAGATTATCTTAATGATAACGACTACAACTTAAAGTTCACTTTTTCCTTTGATCCTCATAAAATCTCCTTTATGGATTTAGAACTAGAAAGTGATAAGACTTCAGGAAAGGTTGTGACTAGATTGTTTAGAAAACCACAATGTGGGAATACTTTGTTTCAGGCTACAAGTTGTAATCCTTTCCATACGATAGTGGCCATCCCCACTAGGGAGTACATTAGAGCTAAAAGGTCCTGTACATTAGAGAGTGATTTTTTGCAGGAAAAAAAGATTATTGATAAGAGATTAAAAATGAGAAATTATCCAGAATATCTATTAGCTGAAACGTTCAATAAAGTTAAAAACACAACACAAAGTATTTTATTGAATAAAAGTGATAAAAAAGGATGAGAACAAGAAATAGAAAAACACATTGTTTTCTCTACTAGATATAGTGACAATTTTATAGAAGTAAGAAAGATTTTTTATAAAAACCTACAAATTTTATGACAAGACCCCATCCTAAAGAATTATGTAGAAAGAGGAATTAAATGTGTATCGAGGAGAGGTATCACTCTGGCCAATCAAATATCTCCTAGTACGTTTGTTAGTAAAAAAGAAACAACATGGCTACAGTATCGGCGTTTTTTTCCCTGTGGAAAAAATAGGTGCAATATATGCACATTGGTGATCAAAGGTCAGAAGTTTTCAGACAGTGGCAATACAAAACAGTTTGAATTAAAGCAATATGTTAATTGTGAACCAGATCGTGTTGTGTATTATGTGCAATGTGAACAATGTAACAAAAAGTACATAGGGAGTACTATACATAAAATGAAACAGAGGATTGCTAAACATATTGCAGGTATCCGCAACAAACAGACTTATCTATCAGGAGTCACTAGGCACTTTGTAGAAGTATACAAAGGGAGTATTACCTCTTTAAAATCTCTCTATTACAGTCAACGGCTCTACACTTTCACCGGTCCCACAAGTCCGCTGTCTTGGGGTAATCCTAGACTCAGCTCTATCTTTCAAACCCCACATCCAAACCCCTCACCCTGCCTGCCGCCTCCACCTGAAAAACATCTCTCGCATCCGCTCTTCCTCAACTATTACACTACAAAAATGCTGGTCCATGCCCTTGTCATCTCCCGCCTAGACTTCTGCAACATCCTTCTCTGGGGCCTCCCAGCTAGCACCCTCGTCCCCTCCAATCCATCCTTAACTCTGCCGCCCGTCTTATCCACCTCTCTCCTCGCTACTCCTCTGCCTCTCCCCTCTGCCAATCCCTTCACTGGCTTCCCATTACCCAGCGAATTAATTTCAAGCTACTAACCATGACATACAAGGCTCTCCATGACCTCTCTCCTCCATACCTCTCTGCCCTAATTTCCAAATATCTCCCCTCACGCACTCTCCGCTCCTCACAGGACCTTCTCCTCTGCTCCCCCCCCTTATCAGCTCCTCACACAACCGTCTCCAAGACTTCTCCCGTGCTTCACCCACACTCTGGAACTCACTGCCCCAACACATCAGACTCTCCCCCACTCTCACCAACTTCAAAATTAACCTGAAAACCCACTTCTTCAGGCTTGCCTACAACCTTCACTAAACTTGTCACTACTTCCTCCACAGACATGTCTGCCCCTCACCTCCTGTCTCTTCCCCCTCCTTGTAGATTGTAAGCCCTCGCGGGTAGGGTCCTCTCTCCATCTGTCGTGCCAATTGTCACTGTTCACTTATCTTTGTACTCGTTTGACTTATGTAATGTATGTAACCCCCTCGACTGTACAGCGCCCTGGAATCAATGGCGCTTTAAAATAAATAATAATAATAATAATAATAATAATTTAAAATGCGGAGTAATTGAAAGAGTAAATAAACCGCTTAGAGGTGGCGATTGGGAGTAAAAACTGAGGTTATGTGAGGCATTTTGGATAATGACATATGATACACGCCATCGCAAATGAATGAATAAGCGTAATGACCTCATGTACATCTACTAATCGCCACCTGTACAGTCTTGTGCAAGTCTTTCTTGTGGTATCAGAGGTTTGAAATGTCTTCTTTATTATGTAGGCATATATTTATTGATAGAATACGTCTATTTATTGCATTTGTGTGATTGGAAAGAGTTAACCTGTGGAACCCACGTCCATTAGAATGTGATTGTGTGACGTGCTCTTTTAGAATGTATATAAATGTTTATGTCTAGTATGGGGTAAATATGCTGTGATCAAGGACCCGCAGAGGTCTGAAACGCGTTGGCGCTATGTATGCTGTATGTCCATTGTCCTGTTTTCTACACATGTTGGAATAAAGTGGTGATAAGCTGATTCGCTGGACGTCCCATCATTTGGATGGATTCCTTGTTGCATTTGGAAGTTTTACTGGCAGCTTCTTCCGTGCGGATTGTGCAAAACCACATGAACAAGAGCAACGTGTTTAAAGGCTTTTTAAGGCTTTAAGAAGGGAAACATATTCATATGACACACACACTGCAAGAGGGTAAGCTGCAATAAGCTTTATGTTTAGCAGTTAGGGTGTCTTTGTTTCCTATAGCAACCAATCAGAGATCATCTTTCAATTTTTAAGCACTATATGAATTGAAAGCTGAGCTCTAATTGGTTACTACGGACAACAGAGACAGTCTTACTGCTAGACAGTTTTCATACATAAGGCCCACTATTGCAATGTCTTCTCCAAGTCTGTCTTGTAGGCTTAGGCAGAACAAGCGTTCTTTTGGCTTTGCAAATATTCAGTTCAAGATTGGTTTTGAAGGATCATTAGTAAACTGTTTTATGGGTTGTGCGATAAGAAATAATAGTCAAATACCCTTCATGCTTGTTATTTAAGCAGTTAGTTGGGTCAGTGCTTGCCTAGTTGTTATGTTAGGTCTGTATTATATATTTTTATGTATTAGTTGAATAGAAAATTCTTACAACATTTGGTAGTTCTGTTCTTTGCTTTTTCGAATCAGGCAATTATAAAAAAGTGAACTTGAGATATTGCTTGCAACTGCTGACTGTGTGAACTATGTGATAACAATGTACAGTAAGTGGTTGGCAAAATGAACAGTGTAACTATATTAATACTTATGACAAAAACAATCAATTTAGTAGTCATGGAACTGGAAAAATCATTAATGGGTAACAGATTTACCATATAAAATGTCAGCTAACTGCATAAACACATACAACATTTAATTACTGGTATAGGTTACCTGAAACCAGATGTGAAAAATTATTATTAATGGCTTTATGAATGACATAGGTCAAAGATAAAGCAGATGGGAAGGCAACACTTCTGTGTTCTGCTCATCAGATAAAGTCAAATGAAGTTAAAATCGATCTGTCACCTGAATATACTGCTCTACTTAAAGAAGCATATCAGGAACGGGTTGGCTCTCCTATTAACATAACAGTTACTAGCCTGCTTTTTTAGACACTATTAGCCACATTTTACATGAGACAGTCATCAACTAGGGAGAAAAATTACTGTGGATCAGTGAAGAGCAAACTTATGATCTTAAAGGAACCTTTCTTCTCTTTCCTGTCTTAGCTTAGTACCTTCTGATTTAATCAATCCTTAGTAGTATTTGTCTGTTTTGTTCTCTCCATTGCTGTGTATATAGTGTATATATATATATGGCCTGAGGAGCGTCTCACTGGAGATATCCAGGATCTTGCCTAAAACTACTAGCTGACCAAAGTGTAGTGAGGTAACTGCACTGTATATCCAGCGCTCAGACGAGCAGGTGTTTTGTTTGCCATTCTGTTTTTTTTATCTGGCATACGTTTTCCGCTGTATACATGATGTGCTAATAAAGCACGGGAGGACCCGTGTTGGAACCAGATCAACCTGTCTGTGTCTCTGTCTGCATTGGACTGCGACCCCAAGAGCGGTGCCTGCTTACATATGGTGGAGGATGCAACGAGCATCTTAAAGAGACAGACAGAGGGAGCGTGGTGAACCATGTCCTGGGTGAAATTTGGTGTATCCACATTTTGCAGTACAGGAGAACTTGCTGTATAGGGTAAAGAAAAACCAGACTGAGGTGATGGAACAGGTGGTCGTGCTGCGGTCACACATACGCATGGTACTGGAGCTGGGTCATTCACATGTGCTGGATGGACACCGTAGTGCGGGAAAGACCCTAGAGCACATTGAGCGGAATTTTTACTGGCCAGGAATGTATAGAGTGGTGGCGGACTTCTGTCAGTCCTGTTCAGAATGCCAGATTAACACCCCTCGGCCACGGTTTCCTAATCCGCTGATTCCGCTACCCATAATTGAAGTACCATTCGAACGCATAGCCATGGATTTGGTTGGGCCACTCACCAGTAGTGTTGATCGATTATTATCGACAAAGTTGAAATCGGCATGGTTTATGTTGATCGGATTTTTTTTTTCGATCACCATAATTTAGTAAAATCTCCATAAACAAATAAATTTTTTTTTTTGCACCATTTCACCTTCCTGTCATTTGGCGGCCAGCAAATCACTAAGAATAGAGCGGGGGTGAGCGGGTTGCGCATCATGACGGGGATTGATGGGTGTTTGGGCGGGAAAAAATCACATGACCCCTTTTTACATAGAACCCCTTCCTTTCAGACCAGTGGTGTCTGTTCTCATAAGAGCGGGACGTGGGGCTCGGTCTCCTCAAAACACTCACGAAACAATTCTCTTTGTTCACACAGAAAAACTGGCTTTTAGCTTGAACATTAGAACTTAGGGTAGATTAGAGATTTTATTTTTTAGTTACTTAGGCTGAGATTTTAAAGGGGGCACTACCGCGTACAGCCCGGGGGGTGGGGGAGGGGTGAGGAAACACAGGGCAGGCACTTTGAAGGGAAGTGAAATTGGCTGCCCAACCTGCTTTGACCCTGCAGAAATTGGTTTTTTTTTAACATTTTTTTGGCCATTTTTTTGTGAAATATTAGCTTGATTTTTGTGCACCTTATTAAAAAAATAGGATACAGACTTTTCAAGTAACTGCAGGGGTATTGAAAAGGTACAAAACTCACCTTTTATTATCTGTACAAGATTTAATTAGGTTTTTTTTTTTTCACTTTGGCGCACCTCATTTTTTCAAAGACCCCACTTGTTTTTTTACAATAGATACAGAATTTTTTTCTATAAACACAGGTAAAATTTTAAAAGGTGCAAAAACCCCTTTTATTATCCGTACAAAAAATTTTAATTTAGGGTTTTTCACTTTGGCCAGCCCAGCTTTGTTCAAAGACCCATTTTTTTACTTAAAAAAGGAAACAGAATTTTTCATCACCGCAGGGATTTAAAGGGTGAAAAAAACCAAACCTTTTATTATCCATATACTTTTAAAAATATTTTTTTTTTTTTTTTACTTGGTGAAACCCCATTTTTGTTCCCAAGACCATCTTGCACTTAAAAAATTTGAAACAGCAATTTTGAGTCACCGCGGGTGTATTTTAAGGGCAAAAAACACCTTTTAAAATTATCCTTATAAAATTTAAAATGGGTGTTTTTTTTTTACTTTGGTGCGGCCCATTTTTGTTCATACACCACCTTCACTTAAATTTTAGTACACAATTTTATCACCGCAGGTGATTTATGGGCAAAAACCACCTTTTTATTTCCTATACTTTCAAATGGGTTTTTTTTTTTTTATTTTTGGGGCCCATTTTTGTTCATAAAAGCCACCTTGCACTTAAATTGAATACAGCAATTTTGTGTAACCGCGGGTTATTTATGGGGAGCAAAAAACCCCTTTTTAATATCCTTAAACTTTTCAAATAGGTGTTTTTTTTTTCTTTGTGGGCCCCAGTTTTGTTCATAGAGCCACCTTGCATTTAAAATTTTTAATACAAGCAATTTTGTAGTCCCGCGTGATTTAAAAGGAGCAAAAAAAAACCTTTTTATTATCCGAAAATTTAAAAAGGGTGTTTTTTTTTTTTACTTTGGGGGGCCCTTTGTTCATAAGCCACCTTGCATTTAAAAATTGAATACAGAAATTTTTTGTAGTCCCGCAGGGATTTATAGGTGCAAAAACCCGTTTTATTATAATACAAAATTTTTAATTTATGTTTTTTTTTCACTTTGGCACAGTCCACTTTGGTCATAAGCCACCTTGAATTTTAAAATTTGAATACAGAAATTTTGGTAGTCACCGCATG
The DNA here is from genome assembly GCA_025379985.1 of Phyllomedusa bahiana. Lineage (NCBI taxonomy): Eukaryota > Metazoa > Chordata > Amphibia > Anura > Hylidae > Phyllomedusa > Phyllomedusa bahiana. The sequence continues at coordinate 17,546 of JAODAL010025836.1, read as the reverse complement.
TATTTATGGGTGCAAAAACCACCGTTTGTTATCCGAAAATTTTTAAATGCTTATTGCACGTGATCCCCTATTTTTTTTTCAAATAGCGACGGGAACGACAACTGATAGAAAAATTTTCTAGAACGTTCCGTTTGTCATTGCTGCAAAAAACACAAATTTCTTATCTTGTAATTTTCGAAATTTTGCCTCAAGAATCTCATTTGGCGAACCATTTTGTATTAAATTTTGTTGAAAACTATAAAATTTCCTAGTCCTACTGGGCATTGTAAATCCCTGGAATTAAAGGGAAAACACTTTTTATTTTGTTTTAACGGTTCTCCCCAAACCGATTTCACGGGATTCGCTAAAACATTTCTTTTTCAAATCCTATTTGGGCTGTAGAAAATTAGAGGGTTTTTAAGAATAGCTGGATTTGCCGTTTTTAATAAAGACTGCAAAAACCCCTTCCATACCTTCTTAAATTTTTATCTTTCTGAACATGGAGCAAAAGCGGTGGTAAGCAGCAAAGAGGGGGGGAGGACATGGGGGTTGAGGTACGAGAGAAGGGACCCTTCAAGTGCGGTGACAAACACGCAGCCAGCGGACGTCATTTTCAGGACAGCCCGGCCTGTCTTGCTGGTCAGGGGGCCCCGGAATCTCATAATGAAAACGTCGCCAACTGTTTTTTCAGTGGTTTAATTCAACCTGCATCCACTTTTTACCTCCCCGCCTCCCAGTCACGGCCACAAATGTAGTCAGCATCACACATCCCTCCAAAATTAAACGAAGGCAGCCCAAATGCAACTCATTACCCACCCTGTGGATAATCCTTTTCTGAAGACCTCCTATGACAAAATGCGGGTTGGGGGCAGAAGGCCCGTTAAAAGATCAAGAGGGCCAAAGAGGATTTTCGCCTGACCCCATTACGATGCCACAAGGAGAGAAGGGAACCGGGCAATCGACAAAAATCTCGGGCGGGTCGTAACCGCCTTTCAGCCCTTTTCTTTTACCCCACTCCTGGATGCAGAATGTCAGGACACCAAACACCTGTTTGATAATATGATGACGACATTGCGGGTCCAAAGGGGTCCTTTTTTAGCAGAATTTTTCTTGCGACGCTTCATCCTGGACGAGGAGGAAGACGTGGGGGAAATGTCAGTACGGGGCGCCTCAAAAAGGGGGAAGGGGGGTCCAGAAGTTCGCTAGAAATTCCGCCAGCCACAAACACGGAAAACCTCTTCGCTTTTTTGCCGTCGAAAAGTTCCAGGGCCTCCAACCTTGGCCTTTTTTTCAAACAGCCCTATTCACCCAGCGATGTCAATGCCGCCTTTTGGCCGAAACGTACATTTTAGGCAAAAAAACTTAGGTGTTAACCACCCCAACATGTCCCATCACATGCGCAAGCATATTGAAAAAGGAGGCAACACTTGGGCCAAAAAAAGGGCCCCAAACCCCATCCCCGGCTTTTAACCACTGTCACAAAACCCCCCCTGTCTCCGCCCCTCCCCTCCCCCACCACAAGCATTTTCCCCAGCGCCCATGTCTCTTATGTCGGGGGTCATCCCCCCGCTTCAGCCCCCACCGTCGCCCGATACCACCCCACCACCCGAGAAACCCCCCTACCAATTTTCCCCCCCCCACCCGTTTGACGACCTGCACCCGTCCAGCGGGCCCTCCCAAGCAGCCACCTTCTGTCTTCCAGGTTTGGGGGCAAAGAAAACACTTTAAAAACCCAAACCATCCCAAACCAAAAACCTGAATGTTGGCATTGCCCGCTTTTTGGGCCCTTTTAAAAGTTCCTTTCCGCTGGTGGACCAGAGGGTTCCGCCACCAGGCCCCTTGCCTGCCCCAATACCCAAACCGAGCAGGCATTTCTTTGCCAGAAAACCGTCCCTGTCCTGGCCAGCCAGTGTCATCTAAAATTTCAAGCGCGTTTCGCATCGTGTCCCGAAAACCATCGAAACCCCCGCACTGGGCTATAAACCGGCCAAGGCCCCTATAAAACCGTGACAGCTCACTGGTGAGCGGGTGGATGTCCTGGTGTGACGGTGGCTCTCGGGCCTCGGGGCACGCCTTCAAAAACTGCGGGATGGTGCAGGGTTCTTTCCCCCCCCAAAGGGCCCTGGTGGCACCTTTCCCCGAGAAAAACCCCCATGTTGAAATAAACTGTCTTGGGGAAACCGTCAACACACAGGGCGAAGCTGTGGGGCGGCTCTCCCAAAGAGACCCCCATGCGGCTGGGTGACAAAAAAACCCTTTTGCCGCAAGGTGGGTGGAAAAAAAGGTCGAAATCTTCTCCCCCCTCTTTTAAAATCGGGAGGCTGGAGCACATCCCTTGCCTGACACAAGTCATAAACCTTGTCGCCAGAAAAATTTTTTAAAAAACGCTACCCAGGCTGGACTACCTGCTAAGGGAAAACCGAGGTCTAGTTCGCACTTCCCCGTTTTCCCCCACCCTGCTTCGTTCCGCCGGCGCGTTCAGCGCCGCTCGGGCCCCCCCGTCAACCACTCATTGTTTCGTGGCAAAACACGCGGAATTCCACCCTCCACACTCCAGCCCATTTTGGCAGCGCTTAATGCAATTAAGCAGACAATGACACAGGCCGACAATCCTTTTCGGACCTCGGGGGTGTTGAGCCACCGAAAGTGGGGGTGAAGAAACCTCAAACCCCCCCATTTTTAAGAAGCCCACCAAAACGTCATCAGACAATGCCCTTGTCAGCAGACCATTTTGGGGGGACTAGTTCCCGCAACGATTGTTGGACACTCTAAAAATCAGGTCCCGCCACGACGGAGGAGGAAACGGACACAGATCGGGCAAAAGACCTTTCTCCTCCGTTTAATCCACAAAGCCCACATTTCACAATTCTATCGGGGCTTCATTAGGCAGTGGGTTCGGGTCCCGGGCAGTGCAAAGGGGGCACACAGCTCCAGGGGTGCATCATCTGAGGGGAAGCAGGGCTTGTTTAAGCTTGCGGGGGAAGCGGGGGAGGAGGAAAACCTTTAACCGATGTTACCCCCACGCCCGCCTTGGGAAAAAGGTGGGGTGAATTTTTAGGCGGAGAGGAAATGGAAACAGCCTAGGGCCCCCCGACCCAAACCCACTCTCACCGAGTGATGGATGCTTCATTTCCCCCAACATATTCTCGTAATAAGGGCCACAAAAAAACAACATTACGGGTGGCCACCCTCCTCATCCCCCCCCTACAAAAAAAAACTCAGCACTTTACTTTTTCCCCCCACCCAAATAAGAGTAAAACAGGGAAGAGACCTTCTGATTGATCAACTAACATCTGTTTCGTTTGCTTTACGTTCTTCAAATTCACGGTGGAACAACATCAGCGACGTGACAGCAGTAGAGTGCCAAGCAGCCGCAGCGGCAGCAGCAGCAGACAATGTGGCAGAAGCCTAATGGGTGACCTCTGGCAATCTATTTACCACCTCACCAACGCATGCAATGCAGGGCACACATCCAACACACAGAGACCAGCTTAAGATCATGGTGCACGACTCTCTGTGTCTCAACACCAATGTTTTTGGATGTGTTCCGGACCCAATTGACTTCTGGGTATCCAAAATGAATGAATGGCCTGAGCTCGTTCGCCACGCCATAGAGGTGTTGTCCTGCCCAGCAGCCAGAGTCATTTCTGAGCGGACCTTCAACACAGCTGGAGGAGTCATTACAGACAAACACATCTGGCTTTCCACAGATAATGGGGATAGTTTGACTTTCATCAAGATGAATCAGGCATGGATCTCTGATGATGTTGTGGCCCCAATTGCCGAGGTCACCGATAAGTTGCCAGTCTACTTCACGTTCCTCTTCAAACAGAAATGGTCCTCTTGAAAAATGTTTTTTAAAATGATAATTTCTCTCTGCAATTTTTATTCTCAGTTCCCAAAAGATCATTTTGCTGTGAGGAGACTGTAAAAGACACCAAGGTTTCATGACAAAACCGTATTCCATTTACTCACTTCATCTTTAGAATTTTTCTCATTGTCACTGGTTTTGGGGTCATGTTGCTGTGAGATACAGCAATAATCATGGTCCTTTGGAACAGAAATATGGGTTCTAAGTGGCATTTCTCCCTCCCAATTTTTAACAGTTGCTGAGAAGTCATTTTTTTATAATTTTTTGGGGTCATGGTGCTGTGAGATACAGCTATAATCATGGTCCTTTGGAACAGAAATGTGGCTTTTAAGTTGCATTTCTCCCTTACAATTTTTAACAGTGGCTGAGAAGTCATTTTTATAATTTTTTTGGGTCATGCTGCTTTGCTATGCAGCAATACTACAGGTCCTATTATAAAAAAAAAGGTTGTTTCTAACAGACGTTTGTTCTTCACAATTGTCAAAAGTGGCTTAAGGGTCATGTTTTGAATTTTTTGGGGCATATTGCTGTGAAATACAGTTATACTACAGGTCCTATAGTAAAAAATGTGGTTTCTAACAGACATTTGTTCTTCACAATTGTTAAGAGTGGCTCAAGGGTGATGGTGCTGTCAGAAACAGGATAGGTAGGGACACTGTTAATGGACACATATTGCAAAATGACTTGTTTTTGCAAGATTTTTAACATAGCTAGCAATCCCTGTAGTGAGACAACCCAGTTAATACAAATAAAAAAAGAGAAACAAAGATGTGGTGGGATTCCATCCTATTTTAAAAATGTGTTTTCTAGAATTAAACTACTAGAAAACTGTTATGTACAAAATAGCTGATACAAATATTCCTCTGAATTGTACAAGGGAGGTACAGGAAGACTTGAACAGATGTAGGTTACCCAGGACAGGTATAGTCAATGTCAAGTTCAACTAAAATGGTGGTTGAAAGACTCCTTTTTCCGGAACTTTTTAAATTTGTGGGTCATGCAGGTTTGGGGCTCTTGCTGTGGCCCAGGACAGATATAGTCAATGTCCAGTTCAACTAAAATGGTGGTTCAACGACTCCTTTTTCTGGCACTTTTTAAATTTGTGGGACATGCAGGTTTGGGGCTCATGCTGTGTCCCAGAACAGATATAGTCAATGTCCAGTTCAACTAAAATGGCGGTTGAAAGACTCCTTTTTCCGGCACTTTTTAATCTGGGGTCATGCAGGTTTGGGGCTCATGCTGTGGCCCAGGACAGGTATAGTCAATGTCCAGTTCAAGTAAAATGATGGTTCAAATAATACTGCCTTCTGGCACTTTTTAATTTGTGGGTCATGCAGGTTTAAGGGTCATGCTGTGGTACAAGACAGGGATAGTGAATGGTCTGTGATTTTCTTTCTGTGGCTTTTATAACCTAAGTGTGTTGCCTAAGATGTAGCACGTATCCATTTGACTGTTGTGAATGTTAATTCCAGCTTCTCCAGCCCTGTTTGGGTGTAAGAATGAAGGTGTTGTATCTCTCACATAGACTTTAATGGTCATCGGTGATAATCTATTATCGACTATCAGAAATCGTCTTGATAATTGACGATATCGACTATCGACCCGATGGCGATAGTCGACGTAATTGCTCATCACTAAATGAGACCATCACTTAACTTTAGAATGCACATGTCCAACTGTTCATTGTTTCAGTACTTTTTGCACAACTTGATGATCTCTTAAAATGAGCTTAATGGCAAAATGTGTTTGAATCACCCAATACATTTAGAGGATCATTTTGAATTGAGATTTAAACAGCCCTTCATGCTGTTCACATTGTGACATAATGAGATCAAGACAACACCTTAAAATCGATCAACAGTACCTCACCATTGCAAAGTTTCTAGCACGTTAGTCTTAGACAGAAGTGGCCACTGAACTACAGTATCACACGGTGTCATCAGCAGGTTACATCAAAGATACAGAGAGACTGAAAGAATCACAGAAAAGCAAAGAAGTGGATGTCCTTTGGCTACATCACACACTGATGACTACTTCATTATAAACAGCCCTGCAGAACCAGATGATGAATACACACACAACTCCAGGCACATTTAAGGAAGGTGAGAGACAACCAAGTGTCATGTCTAGTGTTGAGCGATTGCGTTGGCTATCGAGATCGATCGATAGTCGGCCGCTATCGATAAGGTTTTTCGATAGTGAGCGTCGATTATGAGTGATGACCATAAAGTCTATGGGAGCAACAACACCTTCATTATTACAACCCAAACAAGGCTGGAGAAGCCCGAAATTGACATCCACAACATCAAAAGGTACTGCTACATCTTGGGCCCAAAACACTTAGGTTATAAATTTCCACAGAAAAAAAGTCCCCGGGGGCCCCATTCACTATCCCTGTTTTTGTACCAAAAGCCTAAAACCCTTTAAAACCCTTTCATCACCAAAAATTGAAAAGGGGCCGAAAGGAGTTTGTTTTCCCAACCTCATTTTAAACCCTGAACGGACATTGAATTTTCCTGCCCCGGGCCACGGGCATGCCCCCCCAAAACCCTTTGCATGCCCCCCCACTTTTAAAAAAAGGGTACAAAAAAAAGGAAAGTCTTTCAACCACCATTTTATTTCCCCGGGAAACATTAAACTAAAACCTGCCTGGGCCACAGCATGACCCCCAAAAACCTGCATGACCCCCACTTTTAAAAAAAAAGGGGCCAAAAAAAGGGAGTCTTTAACCACCATTTATTTTCACGGACATTGACATACCGGGTCCTCCCCCCACAGAAATAAACCCAGGGCCGGGAGTTACAGTGGGGGGCCGTGAGGCCCGGGCCCGGGCGTCCGCCCATCTTTTTAACCCACGCGGGTTAAAATGCCCGGGATGACGCAGCAAACAAAAACCTGTCGTGCTGAAGAAATTTTGGGCGGAAGCGGAAGGGGTGAAACCCAAACCTTCCTCATTACACGGGCCCCAAGACCTGGGTAGCGCTTGTCCCCCGTATGAGTGTGGACCAATTTTAGTTTCATTTGGGGAAATACGGGTTTGGTTAAGGGCCTTTTTAAACAACCCAAGGTTTGCCCTTTATCTTGGCATTTTTTTTCCCCTCTTTTTTACTCAACGGTTGGGGGAAAATGGCCCTCTGTACTTTGTTCCCTGTCCGTGCACCATACCCAGGGCCTTTTGAAAAACCTACATCGGGTAAAGGGTTTTCCTGTACCTCCCTTTTAACAATTCAGGGGAAATTTTTTTTTTTTAACAGCTTTTTTTGTACATGCAATTTTTTTTAGTATTTTTTAATTCTGGGAAAAAAAAACATTTTTAAAATGGGAAAGGAACCCCAAACCATTTTCTTTGTTTCTCTTTTTTTTCTTTGAAATTAAAATTTGGTTTTTGCCCTCAATACAGGGTTTTTAAATTTAGCAAATTTTTAAAAAGATCTTGAAAAAACAATCTTTTTTCCCAAAATATTTGCCCCATTAACATTGTCCTCCCTATTCTTGTTTCTGACAGCACCTTTCACCCCTTGACCCAACTCATGATAATTGTGAAGAACAAAGTCTTTTATAAACAACATTTTTTAAAATAGGACCTGTGGGTATACCTGCATGTAAACAGCAAAATCCCCCAAAAATTCAAAGCATGCCCCTTGGGAACCATTTTGGGAAAAATTGTGAAGAACAAAAGGGTCTGTTGAAACAACATTTTTTAGAATGGCCCCTTATTTATACGCTTTGTCACAAAAAAATTCCCCCAAAAATTAAAAACAAAACCCCTTGAGCCACTTTTAAAACCAATTGTGAAGAAAAAAAGTCTTTAGAAACAACTTTTTTTTAAAATTTAGGACCCAAGTATACGCATGACACAGCAAAAGGGCCCCCAAAAAATTTTTCAAAGCAGACCCTTAAACCATTTTTGGGAACAATTTGAAGAACAAATGTCTATTTTTTAAAAATTAGAAACAACATTTTTTCCCGAATGGGACCTGAAAGTATTTGCGGCATTTCAAAGAAAAAAATGCCCCCAAAAATTAAAAGAAAAACCCCTTTGGGAGGCCACTTTGGTCAATTGTGAAAACAAATGCCGTTAAAGTAAAAACTTTTTTTTTATAATTAGACCTGTAGTATGCTGCTTTTTCAAACAGCAGGGGCCCCAAAAAAATTTAAAATAAAAACTTCTCCCACGTTAAAAATTGGGGAAGGGAAAATTTTCCCACTTAAAACCCCAAAATTTCTTTTCCCAAAAGGGCCCCTAAATTATTGCGGGAAATCCTCACAGCTAAAAAATGCCCCCAAAAAAAATTAAAAAAATGACTTCTCAGCCCCCCCTATTTGGGAAAATTGGGTGGGGGAGAAAGGGGCCATTTAGAAGCCACTTTTTTCTGTTCCAAAGGACCAAAAATTAAAGCTGTACCCTCACAGCAAAATGACCCCAAAACTTTTACAAGGGGCGAAAAAACGTTTTTAAAGTTTAAGGGGTTTGAGTAAATGGAAATAGCCCCGGGGGTTTGGTCCTTTAAAACCTTTTTTGTTTTTTACAGCCCTCCTAAACCAGCAAAAACAGCAAAATGAACTTTTGGGAAAAGAGAAAAAAAAATTGCAGTAAAAAATGATAAATTTAAAAAAAAAGTTTTTCAATAGGACCTTTTTCTGTTTAAAAAGGAATGTAAAATGGGAACCGGCAACAAAAATTGGGTTTGACCTGGGGCAATTGGGGCCACAAAAACCCCAATAGAGATCATTGCCTGTTTTCATTTAGGGAAAAAAAAACGATCCACATTACGGGTGGAAACCCGGGGTTTCGTTTGTCTGTAATGACTCCCCACCGTGCGGAAGGCCGCTCAATAGACGCGGGCGGGCGGGGGCAGGAAAAACCCCTTTTCTTTTTGGGCTGATGAGCCCCCTCTGGCCATTCTTTCCATTTGGGGATACCCAAAGTCAAATTGGGGCCCCGGAACACATACAAAAAAAAGGGGGTTTTGATTAACGCAGAAAACGTGCACCATACCCTGAAGCTGATCTCTGTGGTTGGTTTTGGGGGCCCTTCTTTGGGCCTGCCGTTTGGTGAGGGGGGTTAAACAAAGTTTTCCCCAGAGGTCACCCTTTTGGGCCTTCTGCCACCTTCCCTTCCCTGCTGCCGGCTAACGCCTACTTGGCACCATTTCTGTCAACTCGCTAAATTTGTTCCCCGTGACATTTGGGGAACGGGGAACCCAGGGGAAAACAATGTCTCCGGGTTGATCAATCAGCAAGGTCTCCTTTTTTTCCGAATTTACCCCTCTATTTGGGTGGGGGGGAAGGAAAGTGCGGGGATTTTTTTTTGTACCCGGGGCCTCCAAAAAAGGGGGGGGGCCACCCAGAAACCTTTTTTGTTCATTTAAAGGCCTTAATCGAGGATCATGTTGGGGGGAAAGGGAGCATCCAAGCACTTCAGGGTGGGGTTTGGGGGCCTTGATTTCCCAAGCCTCGGGTCGAGGGCACTAGCAAACTGATTTTCCCTCATCTTCCTCCCCTCCGCCTCAAATTCGCCCCAAACCCCCTTTTTTCCCAAAGGAAAGGGAGGGTGGGTAACACGGTTTCTAGGAATCCCCTTCCCCCCCCCTTTCCGTTTCCCCCCGTCACAGCTTAAACCCCAAAAAGCCCTGATTTGGGCCTAAAAGGGAATGAAACCCTTTGAGAGTTTATGCGCCCAAATTGCACTAGCTCGGGAAACCCCCGAACCACTGCCAAATTTAAGGGACCGATAAAATTTGGGTGAAACTGTCATTCCTTTGTGGATTTGAGGGAAAGGGGAAAAGGCCCCCGTTCCGGGAATCGGGTTTTCCGGGCCCCCTCCCCCGGGCGGGCCCGGGCCCCCTTTTTGTTTCGAGGGGGTCCAAAACAAAATTTCCAGAACTAAGCCCACCCCAAAAAAATTTCTCTTGCAAAAAGGGGCATTGTCCGCATTTAACCTTTTTGGGGTGGCTTTTTTCAAAACGGGCAAAAAAGGGGGCCGACCTTTTTTCCCCCTTTCCTCCACTTTTTGGTGTTAAACCCCCACCCCCGGGTCCTTACCGCTGTTTGCCCGGGCCATGTGCACTTCGTACTTGCGTAATGGAAATTGCGCTCCCGCCAAAAAATTCGCGGGAGCATGTGGGGGGTTTGGAATACCGGCGTGTTCCCAAACGTCAACAATGAAGGGTTAACGGGGGGGCCCCGAGCAAAACGCAACGCAGCCGGGGCGGGACAAGAAAGGGTGCAAAAACGCGGAAGTGCGAACTCAGACCCTCAAGCCTTCTTCACCCGGCCACCCCAGACCCGGGTAGCTCTTTAAAATTTCGGGGACGACAAGGTTAAATGACATGTCCAGGCAAGGGTTGGCTCCAGCCTACCAATTTTTAAGGGCGGCCAGAAAGTTTTTCCCGCCCTTTACCCGCACACCACCTTCCCCGGGCAAAAGGGTTTTTTTGTCACCCAGCCACGCCCGGCCCCCTAGCTTAGAGCCGTCAACAGCCCCCTGACCGTGTTTGGCCGGTCCCCCCAAAGGCATTTTAAAATTTTTAAACCCCGGGGCCTGGTGCTCGGGGGCATGTAAATGCCACCAAGGACCTTGGGGGAAAGACCCTGAAACCATCCCTGGGGGTTTTGAAGAGCGGCCCGACCCCTAAAGCCCCCCCCCCCCCCACCCCCAAAGAGACATCCACCCCACCACCCAGTTAGCGTCACAAAATTTAAAAGCGGCCTTTGCCGGGCTTACTAGCCATGTTTCGGTGGGTGAGATGGATTTTTTTCCGGACCCCAGATGCAGACAACCGTTTGAAATTTTAAAATGACACGTGGCGGGCCGGGGAAGGGACGGCTTTTCGGGCAAAGAAATCCCTCCCCGGGCATCTGATTTTGGGGGCGGGCAAGGGCCATGACGTGGCGGAACCCACCCGGGTGCCCAAAGCAGAGGGAAAAGGGCAACATTTCCAAGGCCAAAACCTGGCAATCCCGACATTCAAGGCTTTTGGGGGTTTGGGATGGTTTTTTGGGGGAAAGTGTTTTTTTTTTTTTTGCTCCCCGAAACCTGGAAGACAGAAGGCTGGCTTTCTAGACTGGCCGCTGTACGGCGTGCAGGTCGTCAAACTGGCGGAAGGAGAAGGGGTAGGATTGGGGGCCCCGGTGGTGCTGGTTTGGTACTCCGGCACGGTGGGGGGGGCTGGGAAACGGAGGCAATCCCGATCATTTAAATCGAGAGACATGGGCCCGCTGGGAACGCTTTGGGGGTGGCGGAGGATTTTAGGCGGAGACAGAGGTTTGACAGTGGGGTTGGGGGCCCCGGGGTCGGTCGGGGCCTTTTTTTTGGGCCCAAATGTTCCCCCCATTTTTAACTTTATGCATTCGCTCTGTGCTAGACATGTTGGTGGTTGGTTTAAACCCTTAAGGTTCTTGCCCCTACTTAGCCCTTTAAAGCAAAAGGGGGCATATGGGCAAAACCCCTGGGTGAATCGAGGCTTTTCTCAAAGAAAAGGGCCCCCCCTTGGAAAAGGTCCTGGGCCTTTTTGAAAAGGCGATAACGAAGGGAAAGGGGGTTTTCGCTGACCGTTTGGGTGGCGGAATCATACCCGCGGACTTCCCGCACCGCCCCCTTCCCTTTTTTGGGGGCGGGGGCCCTATTGAAAACTACCCCAAACTTTTTCCTTTCCCCGTTCCATGATTGAAGCGCTTCGAAAACCAAAATTTTGCGGAAAAGACCAAAGGGTGGATCCCCAATGTCGGGCATCATCATCATCATCAACACAAAGGGGGACTTGGTCGGCCTGGGCTTTCTTTCACCAGAAGCTCCCGGGGTACAAGCAAGGGGCAAATGAACAAAGGGTTGCCGACCGGGCCCGGGGTTTTTTTTGCCGATTGAAACCCCCTTTTCCCTTTACCTCCTCTGATGGCATCACTAACGGGCGTCAAAAGCAGACTAAATCATCCCCTTGATCTTTTAACATGCCCCCTGACCCCAACCGCATTTTTTCATCAAAGAGGGTCCCTTTAACAAAGGATTATCCACAGTGGGGGGTACAAAAGAGTTGAAATTTGGCTGCTTCATGTTTGGGGCCCATTTCGAATTTATCTGATTTACACATTTTGTGGCCGTGACTTGCGGGGGGGACGAGGAGGGAAGACTGCTAATTCGGGTTTCAATTTAAACCCCTGAAAGGGGCGATTTTGGGGACGAATTGTCGGGTTCTTTTGATTCACAGGGCCCCCGACCCAGGGCGAAACGGCCTGACGGTCCCCGCAAAATGACATCCGCTTTCATGCGTTTTTTGTCGCCAGCCCCTGGAAGGAGCACCTTCTTTTTTCGTACCTCTACCCCAAGGCTACCCCCCTCTTTGCCGCTTACCACCTGCATTTCGCTCCAAATTTTAAAATATAAAAAAAGGAAGGTATGGAATGTTTTTTTTGGGAAAATTTTTTTTTATTTAAAAAAAAGGCAAAACCATTCATTCCCCAAATCCCTCTAATCAAAACAAAATCTTTCCCGGGTTCAAAATTTAAACTGCAAGGTATCTATCAACAAATCTGGACTGGGCAAAAGTCCAAAAAAAACGTAAAACTGTTTATTTTTGGGAAAAAAAAAAAAAAAAAAAAAAAAAAAAAAAAAAAAAAATAATAAAAGGGATTTTTTCAACCCCTTTTCAATTCACCTTTGGTGAATATAGAAATTTCTGGTTTTAAAAAATTTAAAGTAGATGCAGGGGTCAATGAACAATGCGGGTGTTGCAAAAGTCAAAAAAAACGAACGGGGTTTTTGTTTTGGTATTTAAATAAAAATGTATTTTTTTGCACCTTTCAATTTTACCTGGGGGTGAAAAATAGAATTGCTTTTTAAAATTTTAAAAGTAATTTCCTTGCGTCAATGAACAAAGCTTTTGGGTGCGCAAAAGTCAAAAACCCCTTTAAATTTATGTTTTGGTTTTAAAAAACGATATTTTTTTCACCTTTCAATTTACCTGTGTGAATATAGAAAAGGGTGTTTTTTAAAATTTTCGTTAAAGCCCGCCCTTTAAAAACAATGCTGGGTTGCAAAAAATTTAAAAAAAACATTTTCTGTTATGTTTTGGGGATAATAAACGATATTTTTTTTCACCTTTTAAATTTTACCTGGGTGAATATAAATTGCTGTTTTAAGATTTAAAAGATGCTTTGGGTTTAAGAACAATGCTGGGGGCGCAAAAGTAAAAAAAAACGTAACTTTTTAAAGTTTTGGTATAATAAACGGGGAATTTTTTGGGGGGACCTTTCCTTTCACCTTTGGTTTAATTTTAGAATTGCGGGTTTTTAAAAATTTTCGGGAGATGCTGCGTCAAAAGAACAATGCGGGGTTTCGCAAAATTTAAAAAAAAACGTAACTGTTTTTTTTTGGGATAATAAAACGATATTTTTTTTTCACCTTTCAATTTTACCTGTTTTTTTAAAATAAATTGCTTTTTTTAAAATTTTTTCCCTAATTTCGCGCAATAACCCAAAGCTGGGTTTTTGCAAAAAATTTAAACACCCTAACGTTTTTATTTTTGGTTTTAAAAAAAACATATTTTTTTCACCTTTCAATTCCCCCTGTGGTGAATAAAGGGAAATTTCTGTTTTTTAAGATTTTCTTAAGATGGGTGCCTCAATTTAACAATGCTGGGTTTGCAAAAAGAAAAAAAAACACTAACCCGTTTTTTGTTTTTTCAAAAAAATAAACTGTATTTTTTGGGAAATTTTCCCAAAAAACCTTTTGGTGAAATATAAATTTCTGTTTTAAAAATTTAAAGGAGATGCTTGCGTCAATAAACAATGCTGGGGGGGGCAAAAGTCAAAAAAACACGTAACCTGTGATGTTTTCGTACGATACACGGTTTTTTTGGCAACAAACAAACCTGTGCTGAAATACAAAATTGCTGGATTGTAAATTTTAAAAGCAAGGTGGATATATCAACAGTCACAGGTGTAATTTTTTTTTAAAAAGAAAAATGAACACCTATCGAAATGTATAAATTTTAAAAAAAAGTGGAGTTTTGGGAAACTAACAAAGAACCGCATTTTAAAAAATGATGTGTATCCAATATAAGTTCAGGCTGCCCAATAACCAGGAAATAATTTTTAATAACAAACTGTTATAATAAAAAATATCCCCTTTCAAAGTCTAAAACTAAGTCTTTTGGGGAACTTAATCCAGGGGTTCCCTTTTTGGATAGAGCCTTTGGGCCCGTGTTCCCCACCCGGGCCCCCCCCCCCGCTTCCCTCCCCCCGCCGTGAATTTTTCAGCGGAGATGCTGCTTTAAAAATTCCCCCAGCTAACTACTAAAATCCCTTTAAATCTCTAATCTAACCCAAAATTTTGGGGGAAAGGGTCACAGCTAAAAAGAAAAAGGTTTCTCTTTGCAGAAATAGAAATAATTTCGCGGGGGGTTTTTCCCCCAGGCAGAGCGCAGGTCCTATCCCCATGAACACGGGTAAAACTGAGGCTGAAAAAAAACGGGTGTTCAAAGTAAAACAAGGGCATGTGATTTTTTTCCAGCCAATCCAACCAAACACATCCCCGTCATGACGTCGCACACAAACTACCCTGCTCTATTCGTTATCTGATTTGCTGGCCCCCAAAAATTTAACGGAAGCCCGAAAAAGGCGCGATCTTAAAGATGATGCCCCGTTTTTTAACCTTAATTACGCATGATCGGGAAATTTTTCGATCACCAAAAAAACCCTTGCCGTTTAAACTTTGTTGAAAAAAAATCGCTCAACTCATCAGTCAGATAATTTGCAACCCTTTCATTAGCGGACTGCTGCAGATACGGAAAAGGGTACGAGGTATCTCCCTGCTGAGCCTCCCATCATTGAGGGCCACCTTCTGCTTAGAGTGAATAGACTTCACCAATGAACAGCACTGAGGACCACTGATTCCTTCTCCCCGTAGAGCTACCCGGACTAGCAAAAAAAAGAAGGCCTGTGCCTGGTAGTGGTCAGGTACCCTTTTTTCCCCCCTCTAGCATGCAACCCTGCTGATTAAATGGTTACAAAATCTGACAGGGGCACTTTGGGCCCTCTTAGTCAATTCTTTGCCTTTTCTCGACGTATCAGTCTCTATGTATCTCTGTTGCGATCTGCTATTGTCACTTTGTGACACTCTGAGCTTAATGGACACTTCTGTCTGAGAGCATCCTGTTTGTAGCAAATTAATGTTGAAATACTGTTGATCAATTGTAAGGGGGGGTTCCCCCGGTCTCATGATGTCAAAAGTGAAAAGCAAGAGAAGAGGGCATTTTAAAAAACCAATTTAAATTTAATTCCCAAATTTATTTGGGAAATTTTTCTATTAAGTTCCTTTGAAATTATAATTTTTGCAAAAATATTGAAACATTGAAGAGTTGGGCAGTGCTTTAAAGTTTAAATAGTCACGGGTTTCCCACAGCCTGGGCGGGCTGCGGGGGCCCCCCATCTCTGGCCCGTCCCCCCTGCCACTTACCCTGCCACGCCCGTACCACGTGGGTCTCTGGGGCCGGCTGCTGGCCACCCTACCCCCTAGGGGGGGCCGCGGTACTTCTTTGAAATTTAAAGGCCAGCGTGCCAGTAATTGGTTATTGCTGGCTGCTGGTCCTATATAAGGTTACCGCCCCGGCACTTCCTTGCTGGATCTATTGTGCCCCTAGCCTTTAGAGAAAGCGTTCCTAAGTGCGTCCTAGTCTTCTTCGGTGCTCTGACCTTCTAACTACGTCCCCTGACCTCGAACCTTTGCCGCCTGCCCTGACCTTCCGCCTGTCCCTGACTACGTCTACGCCTCACGACTTGGTACCACGCTCACCCTTGGCTGCCACCGCAAGCAAGTCACGTCAGTGGAAGCGACCTTGTAGTTTCACGCCGCAGCAAGTCCATCCCGCTTTGCGGCGGGCTCTGGTGAACACCGGGTGCTGCTTAGACTCCTCTCCCTGGCGTGGCTTACACCATCGCTTGCGGTGGTCCGGTGGATCCACTACCGCTGTCCTAACAGATATTATCTCATTTAGTTCACTTAAAAAAAAATTAAGATTTTTTTTGTTTATCCTGAAATTTCAAACTAAAGCCAAATATCCCTAACTTTTTGTAAGTATTGAATAATGAGTAGAGATGGGCGAATTGATTCTAACGAAGTGGAATTCGTTTAGAATTTCAGGAAAACTTCGGTTCTGAACGAAGTCGAACTTTGGGGTACTTCGGGTGAACGAAGTGTGCTTTTCATTGATAAAATGGCTGCGAGCACATGGCGTTACATGGGGCAAAGAACTCTGGGAGGAAGAAGGGCATAGCCTGCATGACATGTGCAGAGATGAAGCCAATCAGAGACCGGCGGGATTCTGTGACGTCACCACACTATATAAGTCCGGGCGCAACGCTGGGAGCTCACACTCCTCTCACTGTAATGATCAGGGAAGTTGCTGCCGCGGCTGATTGTTACTGAAGAACTGATTTTTATACAGCGATTTTTGTGGGGTGTCTCAGCTTGTCTCAGACTGCTTCTCTTAACGTTCTATTTCTAATTTTTTTTGGGTTTGGATCTGAAATCCAGAGTGCGTCCACTGCAGCTGCATATACATTTAAATCCTATCTGCTCACAGCACATTGATTAAACCAAGGGGGGTTTTAAGCCCCGTTCCCGTTGTATTTTATTTTTAAAAAAATGAGCAAAATTTTTTTCAAAAACCAATACCAATTTTTATTTTTTTTTCCCGCTCTAATTCTTTGGCGCAATTTAAAATCCAGGGGGTTAAAATTTAAATGTTTTTATTCAGCTGTGGTGACTCCCAAAAAAACCGTCATTTTTTACCCCCAAAATATATACTTTTTTTCCCGTAGCCCCAAATTACCAAGCAAAGGGGTTTAATTTTCAATTTTATCTCTTTTTGTTTTGGCCCTAAAAAAAAAAAAACCGGATTGTCACGCTTCAAACTAGGAAATTTGTGGGGGCTCAAATTTTTTGGTGCAATTTTCAAAAACCCGGGGTTTTAAATTTTTTGCGGGTTTTTATTAAACGGGGGTGACTTCAAGGAAACCGCCATTTTCCCCAGCCAAAATATATACATTTTTCATTTAACCTAATTCACAAGCAAAGGTTAAAATTTCCCAAATTTTAAACTCCCTTTTTTTTGTGGCGTAAAAAAAAAACCGCATTGTAAAAACGCTACAAAACTAGTATTTTTGGTGGGGTCAATTCTTTTGGGGCAATTTCCATCCCGGGGTTAATTTTAAACCCTTGTTTTTTAAACTGGGGGGTGACTTTAAAAAAACCCCCCATTTTCAAAGCCCCAAAAAAAAATACATTTTTTTCATGTTGCCAAATTTTCCCCAAGCAAAAGGGTTTAATTACAAATTTTATTTTTTTGGTTTGGGGTAAAAAAACCGCATTGTAACACCCTTCAAAGTAGTTTGTTTTTTGGTTGGGGTTTAATTCTTTGGTTTCAATTTAAATCCAGGGGGTTTAAATTTAAACGTTGTTATTCACTTTAGTGACTCCCAAGAAAAAACCCTCAATTTTCAACCCCCCCCAAAAAATTTTTAAATTTTTCCTGTTGGTAATTTTCCCCAAACAAAAGGGAAATTACCCAAATTTTTCCTTTTTGTGTGGCCTAAAAAAAAACCGCATTTTAACACGCTTAAAAGCTAGTAGTTTGTTGTGGCTCAATTTTTTTGGTGCAATTTTCATCCAAAAGGGGTTAATTAAGCGTTGGGGTTT
>JAODAL010025835.1:0-57883 GCA_025379985.1 Phyllomedusa bahiana | reverse complement strand
ACTGTTCATACAACTTGAACAAGTGTGCTGGCTTTAGACTGGAAATAGACAGAGCAGTCAGGGCATGATTATAGTTGCTGCTCTGACATGGCGGAGAATGGCATGGGGTTTGCATTTTACCTCTGCTTTTAATTGACTTGATTAGGGGCCCCACACAATTTTAGTGGCCATCAATGAAGCCAATTATTCCCTTACCGACCTATGACGTACGAGTACGTCATAGCGCCGGTAAGCGGCTTTGAAACGGGATCGCACTGCGATCCCGTTTCACAGCCAGGTGTTAGCGGCTAATTGTAGAATACAGATAACACATCATTTTTACCGAAGAATAAACTCCGTAAAAAAAAACCTCCCACAGACATGTCGCAAGTACGTTTTTTGTTTCACATTTTGCCCCATTTAGAATTTTTTTTGCCATTCCCCAGTATATTCTGTGGTAATATGAATAACACCACTGGAAAGTACATCTTGTCCCGCAAAATAAATGACCTCTTATGTGTATGTATGTGGAAAAATAAAAAAGTTATGGCTTTCAGAATGCAAGAAGGAAACAAATTTAGAGCCATATTATGATGAACGTCTGTCAGGAAGGGGTTAAAAACATGCAGCACACTACATGCGGTTCTCGGCCAAGTCATGCCCACACTGCAACCATGCTATGACCCCCCCCCCCCCCCTTCACCTCATACTTCTAACCTTAAAATATTTTTTTCCCCCACTAGACATGCAGCTACTCCAATGTCTATATAACTGATAAAGGTAGCCAAGCCATGTGCTCAGCTCTTTATGAGTCCCATAGACATTGAATAGAGCAGCAGCACCCATATTCGATTGGCACTCCAACAAAACAATCCTGCATTAAGGAAGAATGGGGGATTGGAGCTTCCATTTCAGTGATTGGTTGGGGTTTAAGTGATCAGACATTTATCAGTTAGGCTATGTTCACACGGCTTATTTTGGGGCGTATTTACGGACGTATTTACATCCGTAAATACGTCCTGAAATACGTTTCAAATAATGAACAATTAGATTATCATTGATTCCAATGTAAAATACGCCTCATCGTTCACACGAGGCGTATTTTCGCGTCGTATTTACGGGCGTAAATACGTCCGTAAATACGATCGTAAAATTAAGTCCCCTGTCACTTATTGAGGCGTATTTTGCAAGTAAATCCCCATAGTAAAGAATGTGGAATGTATTTACGATGCGAAATACGTGCCACACTTTGTGACACGTATTTGAAACGTATTTTGGGATGTATTTGCGGACGTAAATACGTCCGTAAATACGGCCCGAAATAAGCCGTGTGAACATAGCCTTACGCTGCGGAAAATAGATGTGGGTCCCACCCCTGGGACTATGCATGGCTGAATTTGGAACTCCCTGTAAAATGAAACAAGAGAGCTGCCCATGCATGAGCAACCCCCTGTTCTTGAGATAGGTGACCCATGTCTATCAGACAATGATCCTGTGAACAGGTCATAACTGTCTGAGATGGGAATACCCCTTTAATGATTGATATGATATTGCTCAATAACATACATTTTGGGCGCCATGGTTGAAATCTGGCGTGTTAACGCCAAATTTCATGTGCATAATAAAAGCCTAGAATGCGCCTACTCTACAGCGGGTCATAAATCAGACGCATTCTAGCGCTTGGGGCGACAGTTTTGGCTCGGGTAAACCACTTTGAAAGTGGTTTACCTGTTCCAGCAGTAATGCGCCTAGAAATGCCGTAGCAAAGCTATAAATATGTAGCTTTGTTCGGTTCTAGTGCGCATCAGTTCTAGTGAGATCGGGCGCATTACAAAGCGCCGTGGCCGCTCTATAATGCGCCTGATAATGGCGTGCGGGACATTTAAACATGTATGAACGGGGCTGCACCTGATGTCAGGCTGAAAAGATGTCTTACCCGCCTGATATGTATATTAGAAACAATATTCCACCAAGGAAAATGCAATGCTTAATCTATTTGCTTTCTGCCAGCAAACGTCTCATCCTTTTCTGCGTTCATCGTTAATTATTGATGCTGTTCTAGCATTAAGCTTTTCATTATTTTCCCTTTTGTATTTGTTTTCTGTTTAGTATTTCTTAAAGGAAATTCTATCACTTTTTCCAACCCTTGTTAAAATTCCTGTTCAAGCTTCTGTTTACTTTTGAGAGAAACTTTAATAATAGATGACATACTTCCCTCGCATGAAGAGCTTTGTACCTGGTCATAGCTCGCTCTGACTATATTCCCTACAGGATTTCCAAAATATATGGAGGAGTTTCAAACCAAGCCGCAAAACATGGAGGATGTGGAAGGTAATGTTGTATGACGCTACAGAGTGATTGCCTAGTATTACAGAAAGATGATCACATTTCTTGTCATTCTCTTAACAAGAAAAGCTGCAGGTAGGCGCCTTTAAGTTTGTAGCATACAAGCATTTAACATCCAGTCCGTGAGCTGATAACACTGGGAATTGAATTTAAAGGTGTAGGCCCACAATGGACACTCATTACTTATATGATAAGTGATAAATGTCTGATTTCCCACTGCTGAGACCAATCACTAGAAGGTGCAGAACCTCATTAGTGGCCGCTCTAAAGAGCTGTGTTTGTAGATATGTATTTCTTTTATACTGGCCATGCATTTAAAGAGGACCGGTGGCAACTCCTGCAATGTCTAATTTAGTAAAAACTTGTGTTCCCTATGAAATGACAATTCTGTAATCTTATGTCTCTGTGTTGTGCTGTTCCTCTGTTATTCCTTCTAGAAATTCATTGCTGAACTGTCAGATGGGCGTTACATCTCTTGAAAGGTTATGCATTAGTTAAAAAAATATTGTTGCAATAAATAAATATGACAGAGACAAAAACACAAAACACTGAACTCACTGTAGCTGTAATACTAGTAGTACGGCATGTGACCACTGAAGACTGGCTGAGATATTAAAGGGGTTGTCTCACTACAAGAATTGCTTTTTATGTTAAAGATCTTGCAAAAACAAATCACTTTGCAATATCTGTCCATTAACAGTGTCCTACCTATTCTGAGATATCTCCTCTTGTATCGGCTGCATCAGCTTCTCAGGTTACTATAGCTACAGACCTGTTTGATCTCTCCTGATAGGCTGCCAGCACTGGTTGTTATAGTTATAGACCTGGCTTCTACTGCAGTCTAGTAGAAGCCAGTAAACACGCCCCTGAATTCAAAGTGAAACCAAGAAAACAGGACTGAGGTAAGAGGAATCAATGTAGTGAGACAACCCCTTTAAGTACGTAATTATAAGACAACCCCTTTAACAAAGACCTGTGACTTCTCCTGACAAGTCTGATTTAGTAAATCCTTGTGTTCCCTGTGAAATAACAATTCTGCAGCATCTTCTCCTATGAGGGTATGTTCACACGGCGTGTTTTAGACATAAGCGCCCAGAAGAAGTGACATGTCACTTCTCCCTCCTGGCATACAATACACACGTAATGTACGCTGGGGGAGATGGACATAATTCATAGCTCCATATCATATTTGTGGGGCGCATTTCGGGCATATTGAAGCACAAATACACGTCGAAATTACGCCGTGTGAACATACTCTAACCCTTTGTAGTGCTTTTCCTCTGTTATTCCTGTTAGAAATGTATTACTGAATCAGTCAGATGGGTGTTACCATTTCAGTTTTCAAAGGGGTGTATCCCTGTACACATTGGGGCATATTTATCAATAGTGTCCTACTTTTAGACAGTGTAAAGTTAGACTAGACAGTCTTACAATGCGCCACATTCATTATAGTGTTGATAAATCTGGTGCAGGTTAGAACTGTCTAGTCTACGTTTGTACCACAATTAAGTTGGCTTACTGTTACGCCAGAAACTGCAACAAAATTCTGTCACATTTTTGGTCGCATTTAAGCCACGTCCCTTTCAATAAAACCACACCCTTTTTACGAAGTTACACCCCTTTTGGTGGACGAGGCGCAGAAGCGTCTGAAACTGTTTAAAACATATAGTAAATGTGGTGAAAAGCTGGTTTTTGGCACAAATTGAGCAGGAATTCTAGTGGAACTGTCTTAGTTGTCCATAGCAACCAATCAGAGCTCAGCTTTTATTTATACATAGCATAATATGAAATGTAAGCTAAGCTCTGATTAGTTGCTAGGAGCTCTGATGGTTGCTATGAGCTCTGATTGGTTGCTATGGGCAACTAAGACAGTCTTACTGCTGGACAGTTTTCATACATAAGGCCCAGTGACTGTGTTATACCTGATACATTAATAACTGTCTAGAAGGAATAACAGAGGAACAGCACAACACAGAGTAATAATAGAAGATGCTGCAGAATTGGTATTTCATGGGGGAAACAATGATTTACTAAACCATACGTGTCAGGAGAGGTCACAGGTCCTCTTTAAAAGGGAACCTGTTACCAGGGCCGTTCCTAGGCTAAATTACACTCAGGGCGAGGTGAAGAAATTTCTCCCCTCCCCGTAACATAATGCGCCACAGTGCGACACATTGCATCACCATAAACCAAATCAAAAATATACAAAAAGTTTTAACACACTGTGCTAGGTATAAAAATAGTAAATAATAGTCATACAGTTACCAAATAACACTGCTACATAAAACCAGTATCCCAGGCTAATATTACCAATGTCCTACTAAGACCACAAATCACCAGCACATAGTGACCGAATACTGTCACACCGTGACCACATATCACCAGAACATAGTGACTGAATAATACACCATACCATTACTGAATACAAACATTATACTACAACCAATATTAATGGCACACAGTGACCATACAGTGGTGGATACCAATTGTACACAGGTTCTGCAGACATATAAGTAAAGTTACATCCAGGGACTTACAGGAGACGTCTCTGAAGAGTTGTTCTCTTTCTCTTTTTCTTCTCCATCCTGCCCAGGCTGCCATGACATCTTCTCCGGGCCACGACTCTTCACTGTAGAATTTACAAAACAAACATCTTAGATTCCTCACTTTATCAACACTGCTCCACCAATTCCTATTTCTATACAAACTCCCTATTTATAGCACCTCATGTGGTAATAATGACACTCTTGTGCCCCAAACTAGGTAGGCAGCCCTCAATTGGGTAGGTGTATAGCGCCACATTAGGTAGGTAAACGTATAGGTCCCTCAATAGGTAAATATATCAGTGTCCTATTAAGAAGATAGGTAGTTATATAGCCCCCCCCCCCTCCAGTAAGTAGGAATATAGATTCCTATTATGTAGTTATATAGGTGACTGTAGGTAATTTGCCCCCCGGAAGCCATGTAGTAGCCCCTGGAAGCCATGTAGTAGCCCCCTGGTAGCCAGGTAGTAGCCACCTGGTAGCCATGTAATATGCCCCCTGTAGCAAGACAGTAGCCCTTGTAGCCAGACAGTAGTCCCTGTAGCCAGACAGTAGCCCCTATAGCCATGTAGTAGCCCCTGTAGCCAGAAAGTAGCACCTATAGTCATGTAGTAGCCCAAATAGCCATGTAGTAGCCCCCTATAACCAGGATGTAGCCCCTGTAGCAGGCCCCTATAGCCATGTAGTAGCCCCCTATAGGCGTGTAGTAGCCCCTATAGCCAGACAGTAGCCCCTGTAGCCATGTAGTAGCCCCTGTAGCCAGAAAGTAGCCCCTGTAGCCATGTAGTATCCCCCTATAGCCCGGTAGTAGCCGCTGTAGCCGTATAGTAGCTCCCTATAGCTGTGTAGTAGCTAATGTTAATAAAATTTAAAAAACATACTCACCTTGCCACGGTCACTGTGTCCAGGTCCAGGAGCTGCTTACACCGTCACATAGCTCGCAGGGATCTCCTGGGCCGGCAGAGGCTGCCGACCGAGGAGATCCAGCATCGCAGGGAGCATGGTGAAAGCTGTGCGCCCCCTGCGATGCTGATATATACAGGGGAGAAGGCAGAACGGTAACGATCCCTCCTGCCTCCTCCCTGTACCAGCAGCTACGCAGCGAGTGCACAGCTGCTGACTGACTCTGCGCGGCCGTTATAAAACGGCCGCGCACAGTCAGGGGCTAATCTCCGGGCGGGTACGGCGGGCGGCTGCGGCGCGCCCCTCGTGTGAGCGGGACCTCGGCGCCCCCTTGGTTATGCCCCCTTGCTGAGGACAGCACAAGCTAGTGACAGACATGCTGTTTCCAGCGCTGTGTGCCTTATTCTGTAAAGTGCAGCAGTTTTAGAGCATTTAAAGGGGTGTTATCGTTTCATTAAATGGTCTTCAGAATAAGGGGACAGTGAAAACAAGCAACTTTGCAATTGGATGTCATTAGCAAAGCTGCCTTGTTCTCACAGTGTCCCTTATCTTGTGTTGTTATTTACACTGATTTACAGAGATGGTCTAATCACTCCTGATCCCCCTCCTTGCAATTCACTAGCTGAGAGTTTCATTTATTCCTGTACAGCCCCTGGGTCGATTCATGGAGCTTTGTCTCTGACTCAGAGTTAGGGGCCGTAGCATTTTCTGTCTCCACACCTAGCAGAAACAGACTGCAGCAGATTGTACAATGAGAAAACATGACAGTTTGTCCCTGTGCCTAACTCTCCTGCATACACGCAGATCTGTGCCGTTCTTAGAAAGCTGTAATACATCTCCAGCTGTGAGAGATCAGTGCTCAGATTAGATTGAATGCAGCCTGTGGTATGTATACAGCTCTTATAAAATAAGACTGATAGGGAGAGACACAGTGATATGTGGACTCAGAGGGGGGGGGGGGAGTCTCAGGCCAGCAGTGAAGGGGGGATGATGTCATCCAGCTGGGAGGGGAAGAAACGCCGCTGCATTTCTAGAGTTGAAAAGCTGAGAGAAGAGTGAAGCAGCCGAAGTAAGGAAGCGATACATCCCCTTTAACACTCATGGGTGTTGGCACTGCCTAACCACTGCTGATTCTGCCTTTAACTGTGAACAGGTAGAAACCTAATAATAAATGGCAGGTGGGCGGGGCTGGTGGGTGGAACTAACACCTACTCATTAATAAGCTGGAATCCTCTCTGGCAGAACAGGCTGCAAACTACAAAGCACATAGGGCGACATGAATGAACTTTGGCTCATAGAGGCCAGCTCTAAATAGCTTTAAAGAGAACCTGTCACATAGATTATGCCCCCCTTACTGAGGACAGAACAAGGTAGTGTCAGACCTGCTGTTCCCCAGCATGTTTCCCTTATTCGGGAAAGACGCTGTAGTTTTCGTGTATTTAATGCTCAAATCTGCAGTTTTCAGCCAGAAGAGTCATTCGAAGAGTCATTCAAAGAGTCAGTTTTTTTCAAACCCTGCCCATATAAGGCTAGTCCCGACCAACTGAGGCTAGCCCCGCCCACCTCAACTGATAAACCTATTACTTTGAATAGGTAGAAACATGTGAATAACTGTCAGTGGGCGGGGCTAGCCTTTGGTGGGTGGGGCTAAAACCTACTCATGAATAAGATTTGAGCGGTAAATGCTCTAAAACTGCTGCATCTTACAGAATAAGGGACACAGTGCTGGAAACAGCAGGTCTGACACTAGCTTGTGCTGCCCTCAGCAAGGGGGGCATAACCTATGTGAAAGGTTCCCTTTAAAGCAGTGTAGAATGCGTCAGAATGTATGAACCTGTTCTATTGCGGGTCATATATTTAGTACTTTCTAGCTCTAAAACGACAACTCAGACTCAGGTAAACCACTTTTAACTTTGGTCTGCCTGTTCCAGCAGTAATGCGCCAAGTTTTGCCGTTCTTCAGTCATTAATGTGTAGAGTAATAGGGTTGTGGTGCGACAAGCGTCCAGAACACCCTCACATCTTGGGCACAGGCATCGCATAATGCACCTAATTTTGGTGATCATACATCTATAGAACAAGGCTGCAACAGTTTTTGGGCTGAAAGGACACATACATGATGTCCTTAATGGTCTGAAACTGCTGCATCTTACAGAATAAGGGACACAGCGCTGGAAACAGCAGGTCTGTCACTGGCTGGTGCTGTCCTCATCAAGGAGGGCATAACCTATGTGACAGATTCCCTTTAAGTCTACGGGCTCGTTCACACGGCTTATTCTGGGACTGATTTCAGCCATGTTGCGTGCTGTATTTGCGCTCCAATACGGCTGAAATCAGTCCCAGGCATTACGGTAATCCACAGTTCTCATAGAGAACTATGGATTCCAACTCCTCTCCCCGCTCGGCAAATACGGCGAGTGGGGAGACAGTGACATGTCAATTATTTACGGCGTGGCCGCGCCGCGCATAATGAATGTCTATGGGGCCGGCGAGTAGCCGGCCACCCCGTCCCCGCTGCCGAGCACACGGTGTAATTGCGGGGCGAAATCCGTCCCCGCAATTACGTCGGCAATAAGCCGTGTGAACTAGCCCTAAGTCTATCTACTCTCATCCCCAAATGCAGAAAAACACCACCATTAATAATCCCAATCTACGTGTTCTACAAACCAAAATACATAAAAAGGAAGGCCACAAGGTAAAGAACACATGGATAAAAGAGTAGTCTTTGTGAACTGTTGTTGCGCTTAGGTCTGCTGCCATTGTATTATGCTGATTTGTGTAACGATTGCTGTAAACAGGGCCGTTTCTAAGGTTGGGTGAGCTGGGCACTCACCTGGAGTGTTGCTCTACAGAGGGTGCCACCCAACCCGCCTGGAAAAACAGGCTGGTGTTAGTCATGTTACTCTGCACTAAGGTGACCAGAAATTTTGGGAGCGATAAAGAGACGTACACCACCTCCAAAAACTTGCATAGACCACTCCCTTTTTATGCCAAGTCACACCCTTTCACAGAACCCTTTCACCACACCCAACTACTGTGTAACAGCTCTGGAAGAAAGCTAATTGTGGGGTTTAGCGTCACCCAGCTTTCCTGGACTTTGGATAGCCTATCCAGCCTACAGGAGAGCTGGGAGATGCTGCCAAATTGTGCCTGAACCTAAACCATTACATTACAACCAATATTTCCATTATAAAGTAACCATATAGTGGTAGATAGCAGTGTACACAGACTCTATACTACTGCCATACAGTGTCCATATAGTGCAGACTGAATATTATCACTATATAGTGACCATATATAGGGTAGATACCATTGTAAACAGGTTCTGCAGACTGTATGTCACCCCATAGACAGAATAGGCAGGCATAAGTCCCCCATAGACAGGAATAAGTCCCCTATAGGCAGGTATAGGCCCCCATAGTCTGTAGGCAGTTACAGGTTGGTGTTAAAAATAAAAAAAATAACAGTACTCACCTCTCTCCCCCGCTGTGCTGACTAGGCTCTCATTGTTCTCTTTCTTCTTCCCGTACAAATGGCATAACATCATCATGCTGCGCAGGCATAGTGATGACACTCACGCCGCCTGTACTGGATACTCCAGAGGGCATCAAGCATCCTCGTGACCCTCTGGAGTACTCAGCAGAGCAGGCAGTGCTCACTCTGCTCCGCAATAGCTATCAACTGTATGCGCTTCCAAAGGAGGCACATACAGCTGAAAAGAGCACCGGCGTGCACTCCGGGCCCCTAGCAGTGACCCGGAAGCCGACGATGGACTGAAAATGTCCTGCTGGAAGGGAGACATTGGGCGTCCCGCCGGGACATTGCCATGGCCGCGGACACGGTGACCAAAGGTGGGATGTCTGGTCACCTTACTCTGTACAGCCTTTTTAAAATGGCCATGCAGAGTTATCAGCTGATTCTACAGGAAGAAGGCAGAGATGGTACATTACCATCTCTGGGGGGTTATATTGACCTAACTACAGGGGAACTGGAGGGGGTATATATTACCTACAAGGGGGGGTAATATCAAAATACAGGGGGCATATACCTACCTACATGGGGCATATAAATATACTTACAAGGGACCTATATATCTATCTACACGAGGCTTATATACCTATCTACTAGGGGATTATATGCATACCTACTGGGGCGCCTCTATATTCCTATCTACATCGACCCTACATACCTAACCACCTACCTACCCTATTTCTATCTACACCGGCCCTATATACCTATCCACCTACCGACCCTAGGAGGCCTGTATAACTTCATACTAGGGACCTATATTCCTACTTTTTGGGGAAGCTATATAACTAACTATCTACTTAATAGGGAACATAGATTATTAGACTTATAAAACTACCTAACTAACAGGGGGCTCTATGTAGAGGGCCATGGCCACCGAGGAGAGGATGGGCGTTGTAGTGGTGGATGGCCGATACAGTATCTCACAAAAGTGAGTACACCTCTCACATTTTTTAAATATTGTATTATATCTATTCATGGGACAACACTGAAGATATGTCACTTTCATGCAAGATAAAGTAGTCAGTGTACAGCTTATATAGCTGTGTAAATTTGGTGTGGCCTCAAAATAACTCAACACACAGCCATCGATGTCTAGACCACTAACCACAAAAGTGAGTATACTCCTTTGAGTGTACTCAAAGGAGTGAGTATTGTGAGTATTTTCCCTCCACGGTGTTATGTGACTCATTAGTGTTACAAGGTCTCAGTTGTCCACGGGGAGCAGGTATGTTAAATTTGGTGTTATTGCTCTCACACTCTCTCATACTGGTCACTGCAATTTCAACATGGCACCTCATGGTAAGGAACTTTCTGAGGATCTGAAAAAAAGAATTGTTGCTCTACTTAACGATGGCCAAGGTTATAAAAGATTGCCCCCACCCTGAAACTGAGCTGCAGCATAGTGGCCGAGACCAAGCAGCAGTTTAAGACAGGTTCTATTCAGAACAGGCTCTGCCATAGTTAACCAGAGAAGCTGAGTGCACGTGCACAGCAACATATCCAGAGATTGTCTTTTCAAAATAGACACATGAGTGCTGCCAGCATTGCTGCAGCTTTTAAAGGGATGAGGGGTCAGCCTGTCAGTGCTCAGACCATATGCTGCACATTGCATCAAATTGGTCTGCATGGCTTTTGTCCCATGGCTGTCATTTAAAAATGATGCACAAGAAAGCCAGCAGTTTGCTGAAGACAAGCAGACTAAGGACATGAATTACTGGAACCATGTCCTGTGGTCTGATGAGACCAAGATAAACCTACAGTATTTGATTAAGATGGTGTCAAGTGAGTTTTATGGCAACCAGGTGAGGAGAACAAAGACAAGTGTTTCTTGCCTAAAGTCAAGCATGGTAGTGGGAGTGTCATGGTTTGGTGCCACATGGGGAGCTAAAGTTCATGAATGCCAACATGTGCTGTGACATACTGAAGCAGATATAATCTCCTCCCTTCGGAAATCAGGCCGCAGGACAGTATTCCAACATTTTAACGACCCCAAGCACACCTCCAAGATTAACGCTGCCTTTCTAAAGAAAATGAGGGTAAAGGTGCTGAACTGACCAAACATGTCTCCTGACCTAAACCCTATTCAGCATCTGTGGGGCATCCTCAAATGTAAGGTGGAGGAGCACAAGGTCTCTAACATCCACCAGCTACGTGATGTCGTCATGGAGAGGAAGAAGATTCCAGTGGCTGCAACCTGTGAAACTCTAGTGAACCTCATGCGCAAGTGAGTTAAGGCAGTGCTGGAAAATAATGGTGACCACGCGAAATATTGACACTTTGGGCGACATGTATGATCGGGAGTTGCGCCTGTTTTCTTGCGAACACTACTACACTACTACAATAACTGAGTTGTCAAGCAGAATAAATAATTAAGCAAGAAATCCTGCTTGGTGGACCACAGGTCCCAACAAGCCTTTTGTTGTATATACTGAATTGCATTAAACTTCAAAGCAGCACAAAAACTTTAAAAATGTTGTTATGGAAAATGTGTAAGAAAACATCTGTCCAACCTCTGTGCAACATCTGCATTGGCTTGTGTGATGTAAAATTAGTGTAATTTTCAGACTTTGCAATACATTTTGTAGGGGATATTTTTTTCTTTGCAGCTAATATATATATTGTGATTAATGTTATTGTAAAAAATGTATTAATACATTGATTTAATTTTTCCAGCACTTGGCTATGTCGGTTTATTAAGTAATAATTGAACCATTTATCTTATCTGCAAGTCGACGCAATTTTAATTCTTCATACTGTTGTAATGTATTTCAACCGAATCCGTTTCCGTTGAGTTACATTCGCAAATACATGGGGCTATTCACACTTATGTGACCGTATTTGCAATGTAATTACAGAACAGATTTCGCGTCGGAAATACATTACACAGTATGAAGAATAAAATGGATTTGTCAAAGAAATGAATGATAAACCGACATAGCCAAGTGCTGGAAAAATTAAATCAATGTATTAATACATTTGTTACAATAACATTAATGACAATATATATATTAGCTGCCAAGAAAAAAATATCCCCTACAAAATGTATTGCAAAGTCTGTGAAAATTACACTAATTTTATATCACATAAGCCAATGCAGATGTTGCACAGAGGTTGGACAGATGTTTTCTTAGGGCTTCTTCACACGACGTTTTTGATCCTTTTTACGGATCCATTTTTGAGAAGTGAAAAGCGCGTCCGGAAAGCGGATCCGAAAAATGCAACAGTTGATACTTTTTTTGGATCCGTATTGTATGCTTTTTCACTTGCGTTTTACGGACCCACTTTCCGGATACGTTTTGAGAAAGGGGAAAAAAATCTCTCTCTCTCTCTCCTCATCTCCCCTGCAGCAGTTCTCCTCATCTCCCCTGCAGCAGTTCTCCTCATCTCCCCTGCAGCAGTTCTCCTCATCTCCCCTGCAGCAGTTCTCCTCATCTACCCTGCAACAGTTCTCCTCATCTCCCCTGCAGCAGTTCTCCTCATCTACCCTGCAGCGATTCCCCTGCATCCATAGCACGCCGCTCACCTCCGATCCCCGCCCAGCCGCCGACTGCAGTTTTCGAATCCGCTTCCAGGATGCAAAGCGCAGCTGATACGTACCCGGATTGTGGAGCGCTTTTGTACAGGTGCCAAAAGCACACACCATTATCTCCTATGGACTTTCACTTGCCTAGAACGCAAGAAGTTGACATGTCAATTCTTAAAGCGGATGCGAAAAGCGCAGTGCAGGAGAGTTCTCAAAAGCGCATCGCCAATCTCCCGTGGGAACAGCCATGCACTTTTGCCAGTGAACACAATGTTAATCACACTGACAATTGTTAGATCCGTTTTGTGGATCCGTAAAATGGATCCGTAAAACGGATCACAAAAACAAGCCCGTACACATATTCCATAACAACAATTTGGGCTGCTTTGAAGTTTAATGCAATTCAGTATATACAACACAAGGCTTGCTGGGACCAGTGGTCCTCCAAGCAGGATTTCTGGCTTAAATATTTCTTCTTCTTATTAGTGGCATTCTCTCCCTTTTTTAAAGACCTTTTCTAGGTGATATTTCTTTCTTTGTAGATCGTATATATATTTGCTTTCATTTTAATACATCAAATTTTTGCCAACATTGAAATAGATTTTATAACACGTTGATATTTATCTTTATTCATTCATTCATTCATTCATTCATTCATTCATTGGAAAGACAACTATTTCTCCTATTCACTAACATGCTTCATGCTTTTTCATGCATTTCCAGCCTGTCTCGATTCGTACGAGATGTTAGGCACAGTCCTTCTGCGCCTAAGTTCTGCACTGTGCCTCACACACCTGCGAGGCACAGGGAACTTTACACCGCATGTATGAGCGCACCTCGGGCGCCGACATAAATGAGGCGCAGCTTTCGAGCATGCGAAAATGGCCGCACCGACGCGCCGATCTTCATACATGTCGCCCTTTGAGCACAATTTGTCCATTTTCATTTGGGAGTGTACTCATTTTTGTTGCTAGCAGTTTAGACATTGATGGCTGTGTACTGAGTTAATTTGAGGGCACAGCAAATGAATACTGTTATACAAGCTGTACACTGACTACTTTACAATGTATCAAAGTGTCAGATCTTCAGTGTTGTCCCATGAAAAGACATAATACAGTATATACAAAAATGTGAGGGGTGTACCCACTTTTGTGAGACACTGTATGTGTCACTGAGGTGCAGAGCTTCGGTGAAGTAAGCTAAAAGTATTTGGTCAGTAACCTTAGGCTACTGACACTTAGTTAATATTAGTATAGCCAGGGTTGTCTTAACAGCATTATGGGCCCCTGGGCAGAGCTGTGCACTATGGGCCCTCAACCAACACAACCACTCACAGGAACAAATATGAGCATTATTGACAACATAAAGTTATAACCTACAACACCGCCATATAGAGACCACAGAGTAGTCAGACATCGGCTCAGGTCACATCACATTACAGTGACTGCAACACTAATCTAACACAGGAGCAAAATAACCCCTGGCATCCAGGGACTCACAGGCAATGTCTTTTCCAATGAGTCATTCTCTGCTCTGATGAGCTCTTTTTATCTCCATCCAGCCCAGACTGCCATGACAACTTCTCCTGGCCACCACTTGTATATGCAGAATTTACATCAGAAATCTTAGACTTTTCACTTTTAGTGCGCCTCCCTACCAGTTCCTACCTCTGGTATGAGTGCTACCATTAAGTAGGTATATATGCTCACTATAGGTAGATAGGTATAAATTCCCCCTGTAGCTAGATACACTGTTCAGCCCCCTGTAGGTATATATGCCCTCTGTAGGGAGATAGGTATACAGCGCCCCTGTAGATAAGTAGGTACATATACCTCTGTAGGGATACATCAGCCTGTAGGTAAGCATTCCCCTGTAGATATATAGCCCTCTGTAGGTTTACAGACCCATGTAGGTAAATATACCACCCCCTGTAGGTAGATATGTCCCCTGTAGGTATACAGCCCCCTGTAGACAGGTAAACAGCCCCCTGTAGGTATAGATACAGCACCTTGTAGGTATACAGTCCTCTGTCTGCAGGTATACAACCCCCTGTAGACAGGTATACAGTCCCCTTGAAACAGGTATACAGCCCCTTGTGGACAGGTTTACAGCTCTGTGTAGTCAGGTATACAGCCCCTTGTAGACAGGTATACAGCCCCCTGAAAAAAAACAAAAAAAACTGTACTTACCTCTCCCGATGCCACCCGGACCTGCAGCACAGGCTGAGGGTTGCACGAAGTGGACTGCCCCAACCCCTGCAACTAATGGCAGTTTTCATTACTCTTTACAGCGCAGGCAGGCTGGCAGTGAAAAAAAAGGCCCGAGCTACTGTTTTCACTGGGCAGTGTAGGCAGCTGCTCATGGGTCCCCCAGGCAGCTGCCTGCCTTGCCCAATGGAAAAGACAGCCCTGAGTATGGGGCACACGGATTATTTTGGGGGCGCATTTCGTGGTGTACTGCGCTCAATACGCGGCAAAATGTGCCCCATAATTACGGTAAACTATAGCTCTCATAGAGGACTATGGATTACATCTCCTCTACCCGCTCATACAATCCGATCGTGTTGTATGCGCGGGGAGATAATTGCCATGAGTAATGAATGTCTATGGGGCCAGTGGGCTGGCAGCCCCCCACGCCACGGGAACACACGTGGATTAGTGCGAGCTCCCGAAACACACGATGTACTGCGGCGCGTACTGTACGTGCCGCAATACATCATGTGAACATACCCTAATGGTATCAAGCACTTTGATCTGGTCACCTTTTTAGTATAGTAGCCTAAGAGCTGGGTGGGATGACTACTCCCTTGTATCCATATAAGCCAGGAGGTTTTGATGAGCTGGGGTGTGATTCCAAGCCTGAAGTGTTTCTGGAGGTTTCTGTGTTGTGCAGATTACTGAGACTGGTGAACCTTGCTGCAGCCTTAAAAAGAGCACAACCTGTTTTAACCCTTTGCCTAAAGAAAAGTCATTTTTATGTTTTGCTTTAATTTTGGAACCTGTTGAAGAAAAACTGTTTGTTTTCATTTTTGGACTTTATTTTAAGTAAACCTGCCTTATTGTATTGGTGACATCTGTGACGGAGCATAACCCCCTACAGTGTGCAGCACGCCTGTGCACAACTGGTATTTACCACTGTATGGTCACTGTATGGTGGAAATATGGTCTTAGTAAAATGGTTTATATTCAGTAATGGTATGGTATTCAGACACTCTGTGGTGGTGATATATGTGCATAATTTTGCGATATTATTCAGCCAATCTGTGATAATCATATGGGGTGATATTACTCAGCCACTATGTTGTATTGATTTATGTTTATCATGAGGAGGAATTCTTCATTCTCGTTGTGGTGGTGATAAGTGGTAATGGTGTTGTGGTATTATTCAGTCACTATGTTGTGGTTACATGTGATCATGGTGTGGAGGTATTATTCAGCCACTGTGTGGTGGTAATATGTGGTCATGGTGTTGCATTATTTGGTCTTAGTGGAATTATTGGTTATATTAGCCTTGGGATTCTGGTTGTATGTAGCAGTGTTATTTGGTAATTGTATGACTATTATTTGGTAGTTTCATAGAAATGTCTTCACCCTGCTTTGAATGCAATTTAGTCGAGGAACGACCTTGGCCATACACCTTAAGTAACTGTTGGCAAAATGCTTGAAGTCTACTCTTCCTTACTCCCCCATACACATGTACACTTACGTCAGCTGAGCATGCATGTGTTTTCAGTAGGGGGAGGGGAATAATCTCCTTATTTCTTGTGGCAACAAAGGATCAAGCATTGTTGAAATTTAGCATGCCCGATCGTTTGTTTCTCCAATATCCTTATAACCTCATCAGGCTCAGGATACCCACATACATATAAGAGAGTCAGATGAACTGCAGACAATTTTCCTTTCATGTGTTTGGTTACCTTAATTGTTCCTTAATTTGCTGCTTAATGTGACACATTTTGCACCTTGGTTATAAAATGAAAATGTGTGTCTGGAACTGGAATGATATCAGAGGACAGATATGCCGAACACAAATGCTTGACATACTAAGTAACATGAACTATTCTTTGAAAATCTTTATTGTATTTGCTCATATTTTTATGCACCAACTTTCTGAAGCCATGTAAGAAACTAAAAAGCTCAACACTAGATGGCAGGTTTGCACTTGCTTTGTTTTCTATATATTTGAGTCATTTGAGAAGCAGTACAAGTGGTTGTGGACTAAACAATTGTGCTGATACATCTCCAGGAATGATTTACTATAAGAAACATGTTGGTCATACAAAATGCCCTGATAAACAATGCACATTTGGATATGTCCTGTTGTTGGTAAGGAGCTATGGAGTGGGCTTATTTGTTAAGGCTGTTCCATAAACGGCAGTGTGGGACTAAGGTGCCTTGGACCCATCAGTGAAAATTCATTCTGGGGGCCCAGTGAAGTTGATAATGGGAGCCACCCTACAACAACTGTACATGCCTCTTATACTCTGTCTATTATTATTTTGTGCCTTGTCTCTCCCAAGGATGTATATACAGTTTAAAAGACAATTTAAGTCTGCCATACTCAGGGTATACTAGGGGTTTCCCCCCCTGGGGGCCAGTCCACACCTAGGCGGTGGGCGCTGGCTGATTATTGCAGCTGACACCCACTGTGACAACCTGATGAGCACCGTTCCACACTCTGACCATCCTTATCCCCCTACGACAAGATCGCGGGGTGCCAATTTGTTACCATGGCAGCTGAAAGCCTAATGAAGGCTTCCATGTTAACGTTTCTATTACTTCCTGCCCCAGGCAGGTAATAATAGGACCGCCTGCAGAATAGTGTACAAGTGATCATGCCCACCAGTTGTCAAGTATCCTAGGGGGACTAAATGTATTAGTGGAAATAAAAGGTTTGAAAGTATAAAAAAAATACTAAAAAATATTAAAAGTTCAAATCCCCCCTTTTGCCATTTTAGAAGTGATATATAAATAGTTTCACCGCATCCTTAAAAATCCAATCTATTAAGAACATCATGTGTCCCGTATGCTGAACACTGTAAAAAATTCCATATGAAAAAATTGTGGTTTCATGGTTTCCCCATTAAATTGGAATACAAAGTGATCAAAAAGTGGCATTTAAACCTGAATGGTGCCCAAAAAAATTCACTTCAGCCAAGAAAAAATGAGACTTCATTCAGGTCCATAGGTAAAAAAAACCAAAAAGTTATTGTTTGCAGAAAATGGCTCTGCAGGGAAAATGTAAGAAATTGAGAATGTTTTTATTTTTTTTCTTGTATTAAAATATAACGAAAACCCTACATATTTGGTATCATTAGGATTGTATCAACCTGTAGAATACAGATATCTCATTTATACCGTAGACTGAACAACATAAAAACAAAACCCGCATAAATATGGCACAAATACATACTTAACATGCTACAAACTCCTAAAGAGATATAGGACAGGAGAAGTCACTCAATATAGATACCCAGCATTAAATACCAATCAAAAACAACAAACTACCAGTAGAATAAATGCCTAGGGGTGTAGATACTTTTAAAATATAACTTTTAATAATTTTCTAATAAAAGACAATCAATAACTTACAAAAGCGGGGAGTTCGCCC
Organism: Phyllomedusa bahiana; assembly: GCA_025379985.1. Taxonomy (NCBI): domain Eukaryota; kingdom Metazoa; phylum Chordata; class Amphibia; order Anura; family Hylidae; genus Phyllomedusa; species Phyllomedusa bahiana. Next base: position 39,449 of record JAODAL010025835.1, on the reverse strand, counting down.
CGAAAAGAGCGGCCCCGCACCGGAACGCCCTACCTACGTCCTACAAATAGTATCCTATATCCTAGATCCTAAAACATATAAGAAGGGACATACCAACATAAGACAAAGACATTATCGAAAATAAATACAAACAAATGGGTGGCCAATATAAACACACTGACAATTACAATACACCAATTACAATAAACATACACCGACCCTACTGACAATACAGACACAAAAGTGACACGTTTCTCCCACCAGTCATGTGGGTTCGCCAGGGAGCACATTGGTATGTCAACCCCAAAAAATACATGTATATTGATTAAAGGCTTACGTCCCTTCAAGATAAGACTCCAATTCAAAACGTAGATGCAGGTACCAGGATCCTGTGATGAAGATATTGGGTAGGATGATGGCTACTGATGGCAAATACATACTTTTTTCACATTTCACCCCACTTTTTTCTTGGTCTCCCAGTACATTTGATGGTAAGGTCAATGACACCATTAAAAAGTCCCACTAAAAAAGCCCTCATATGTTTATGTAGATGGAAATATAAAACAGTTATAACCCTAGGAAGGCGGAGAGGAAAATTTTGAAAAGACAAAAAATTATGACCGTATGTCAGAGATGGGTTAAAGTTGGTAAAGTTTCCTTTTTTTATTTTTGGATATACAGTGGGTTTCTATCAAATTCCAGATGCCCCATGATCTTTATTTCAACATAATTTATTGGAAAATTAAACTGGTTAAGCGGGATTCTTGTGTATGTTTAGGCAATAAATAAGTTAATTAGAACCAGAGGACGGTAAGCCAAGATTTTGTCTATCTCTGACTCATAGTCAGGGTGTGTCATAGGCAAAGGCTACTTTTTGATTGTTAAACGTTTTTTTTTTAAAGGGTGATTCACACGTTCAACTTTTAGATAGAGTTTTTGAAGCCAGAACCAGGAATAGATCATAATTAGAGGTCTCACTTGAAAGAGAGACTGAGACTTGTCCCTGTTTTGACCTCAAAAGCTACGTTTATGAATGCATGAGCCCACTGTAAAGGGGTGGCTCACCATGCTGTTTCATAGAGCCACAAGCAGCTATAGGGTGTGTTCACACAATGTTTTTTACCCCCTAAAAGGGGGTAAGCATCAAAGAATGTTTGTAGTATGCCTCCCATTGATTCCAACATAAAATCTGCACCGTCATTCACACACCATGGATTTGTTTTTTTCGACGAGTATTTGGAGAGGATTTTACTTTAATAAATGTAAGTGCCCTGTCAATTCTTGAGGCATTTTGCTCGAGTAAAATCCCCAAAGGAAACAATGGGTATTAGATTTTTGGTGCAGAAACGTTTCCAAAAATTCAACAAAGTGTGAAGCGTTTTTGAGGTGATTCTGCTCAAAAAATCCGCTCCAGCGCAAGCTAGATTTCTGTACTCTGATCATATTAAGAATATTAAATAAATTTATATAAATTTATTTTATATTTATTTACTTTAATTAAATTTTTTATAAATGTATTTAACTAAATATATATACACTCACCGGCCACTTTATTAGGTACACCTGTCCAACTGCTCGTTAACACTAATTTCTAACCAGCCAATCACATGGCGGCAACTCAGTGCATTTAGGCATTAGACATGGTCAAGACAATCTCCTGCAGTTCAAACCGAGCATCAGTATGGGGAAGAGAGGTGATTTGAGTGCCTTTGAACGTGGCATGGTTGTTGGTGCCAGAAGGGCTGGTCTGAGTATTTCAGAAACTGCTGATCTCCTGGGATTTTCACCACAACCATCTCTAGGGTTTACAGAGAATGGTCCGAAAAAGAAAAACATCCAGTGAGCGGCAGTCCTGTGGGCGGAAATGCCTTTTGATGCCAGAGGTCAAAGGAGAATGGGCAGACTGGTTCGAGCTGATAGAAAGACGACAGTGACTCAAATAGCCACCCGTTACAACCAAGTGTAGGCAGAAGAGCATCTCTGAATGCACAGTACGGCGAACTTTGAGGCAGATGGGCTACAGCAGCAGAAGACCACATCGGGTGCCACTCCTTTCAGCTAAGAACAGGAAACTGAGGCTCCAATTTGCCCAAGCTCATCGAAATTGGACAGTAGAAGATTGGAAAAACGTTGCCTGGTCTGATGAGTCTCGATTTCTGCTGCGACATTCGGATGGTAGGGTCAGAAATTGGCGTCAACAACATGAAAGCATGGATCCATCCTGCCTTGTATCAATGGTTCAGGCTGGTGGTGGTGGTGTCATGGTGGGGAATATTTCTTGGCACTCTTTGGGCCCCTTGGTACCAATTGAGCATTGTTGCAAACACCTTGTGGAATCTATGCCACGAAGAATTGAGGCAGTTCTGAAGGCAAAAGGGGTACAACCCGTTACTAAGCATGGTGTACCTAATAAAGTGGCCGGTGAGTGTTATATATAAATATATATATATATATATATATATATATATATATATATATATAATATATATAATATATATATAATAAATATATATATATATATATTTATATATAGAGAAGAGAGATGATTTTATATATCATATGAAATGTATTTAATATGATTCTTAACATGAGTAGAGTACAGAAATCCAGCTTATGCTGGAGCAGATTTGCACTTTACAATTTGGATGTATATATATATACATATATACAGTGGGGAAAATGAAGTATTTGATACACTGACTATTTTGCAGGTTTTCCCACTTACAAAGCATGGAAAGGTCTATAATTTGTATTGAAAGTACACTTCACCTGTGAAAGAATCTAAAAAAAAATTAAGAAAATCACATTGTATGACTTTTAAATAATGAATCTACATTTTATTGCATGAAATAAGTATTTGATACAATAGAGAAACAGCACTTAATATTTGATACAGAAACCTTTTTTTGCAATTACAGTGGTCAGAAGTTTGCACATACTGCAGCAGGGATTTTGGCCCACTCCTCCATACAGATCTTCTCCAGATCTTTCAGTTTTTGGAGCTGTCGTTGGGCTACATTGTGTTTCAGCTCCCTCGAAAGACTTTTGATTGGGTTCAGGTTTGGAGACTGGTGAGGTCACTTAAGGACCTTGAAATGCTTCTTACGGCGCCACTTCTTAGTTGTCCTGGCTGTGTGTTTCAGGTTATTGTGCTGCGGAAGACCTAGCCACAACCTAGCTTCAATGCTCTTACTGAGGAAAGGAGGATTTTGGCCAAAATCTCACAATATATGGCCCCAACCATCCTCCATTTAATACCGTGCAGTCATCCTGTCCCCTTCGCAGAAAAGAAGCCCCAAAGTATGATGTTTCCACCCCCATGCTTCATGGTTGGGACGGTGTTCTTGGGTTGTACTCATCCTTCTTTTTTCTTCAAACACGGTGAGTAGAGTTCATATCAAAAAGTTTTATTTTGGTCTCATCTGACCACATGACTTTCTCCCATGCCTCCTCTGGATCACCCAGATGGTCATTGGCAAACTTTAAATGGGCCTGGATATTTGCTGGTGTGAGCAGGGGAACCTTGCGTTCCCTGCAGGATTTTAATCCATAGTGGTGTAGTGTGTTACTAATGGTAATCTTTGAAACTGTGGTCCCAGCTCTATTCAGGTAATTGACCACGTCCTCCTGAGTAGCTCTGGGCTTATTTCTGACCTTTCTCGGAATCATCCTTACCCCACGAGGCGAGATCTGCATGGAGCCCCAGACTGAGGAAGATTGACAATGTGTTTCTTCCATTTCCTAATAATTGCACCAACAGTTGTTGCATTCTCACCAAGCTGCTTTCCTATTGTCCTGTAGCCCATATCAGCCTACAATTTTGTCCCTGGTGTCCACTCAGGAAGGAGATGGGTTCTGTGTCTCAGAGATGAACGTGCTTTGGTCTGACTTGTGCAAATCAACACAAAAACAAAAGACCTTGTGAAGATGGTGGCGGAAGCTGGTAAGATTGTGTCATTATCCACATTGAAACGAGACTGTATTAACATGAACTGAAAGGCCACTCTGCCAGGAAGAAACGATTACTCCACAACAAACATATAAAAGCCACATTAATGTTTGCAAATGCACACAGGAACAAAGACCTACATTTTGGAGACATGTCCTGTGGTCTTACAAAACTAAAATGGAACTGTTTGGCCATAATGACCATTGTTATGTTTGTAGGAAAAAGGGAGAAGCTTGGAAGCCTAAGAACACCATCCCTACTGTGAAACCCAGGGGCAGCAGCATCATGTTGTGGGATTTATTTTGCTGCAGGAGGGACTGGTGCACTTCACAAAATAGATGGCATCACAAGGAATGAAGGTTATGTGGCAATGCTGAAGCAACATCTCAAGACATCAGCCAGGAAGTTAAAACGTGGAAATGGGTCTTCCAAATGCACCATGACCCGAAGCATAATGCCAAACTGGTTACAAAGTGGCTTATGGATAACCAAGTCAATGTTTTGGAGTGGCCATCACAAAGCCCTGATCTCAATCCTACTGAAAATTTTTGAGCAAAGCTAAAATGGCAGGTGCGAGCAAGGTGATCTACAAACATGGCTCAATTTCACCAGTGCTGTCAGGAGGAATGGGCCAAAATTCCTACCAACTATTGTGAGAAGCTTGTGGAAGGAGATCCAAAATGTTTGACCCAAGTCATACAGTTTAAGGGCACTGCTACCAAATACTATTGAAATGTTTGTAATCTTTTCACGGTGCAGAAATAAATAAAAATGCCTTAAAAATTCTCTCTAATTATTCTGGCATTTGGCAAATATAAATAATTTTGGTTCCTAATTGACCTAAAACGGGTAATTTTTATTCTGATTTCATGTCAGATAGTGAGAAAACATGCGTATGTGTTTTTTAATACAGTGTATGTAAACTTCTGGTTTCAACTGTGTATACAGTATACAGTATCTCTCATATTTTTGTAAATATTTTATTATATCTTTTCATGGGACAACACTGAAGATATGACACTTCGATACAATTTCAAATAGATCCATGTACAGTTTGTAAAACAGTGTAAATTTGGTGTGTCCTCAAAATAACTCAACACACACAGCCATCAATGTCTAAATCACTGACAACAACAGTGAGCAAATTGTGCCCAAAGTGTCAATATTTTGTGTGGCCACCATTATTTTCCAGCACTACCTTAACTCTCTTGGGCATGGAGGTCATTAGAGCTTCACAGGTTGCAGCCACTGGAATCCTCTTCCACTCCTCCATGACGACATTACAGAGCTGGTTGATGTTTGAGATCTGCGCTCCTTGAGGATGTCCCACAGATGCTCAATAGGGTTTAGGTCTGGAGACATGCATGGTCAGTCCAAGACCTTTACCCTCATTTTCTTTAGCAAGGCAGTGGTCGTGTTGGAGTTTTATTTGGGGTCGTTATCATGTTGGAATATTGTCCTGCAGCCCAGTTTCTGAAGTGAGGGGATCATGCTCTGCTTCAGTATGTCACAGTACATGTTGGCATTCATGGTTCCCTCAATGAACTGTAGCTCCCCACAGCTGACAGCACTCATGCGCCCCAAATCATGACACTCCCACCACCATGCTTGCTGTAGGCAAGGTATACTTGCCTTTGTACTGTTCAGCTGGCTGCCACCACACACGCTTGACACCATCTGAACCAAATAAGTTTATCTTGGTCTCCGCAGACCACAGGAAAATGTTCCATTAATCCCTGTTCTTATTCTGCTTGACTTTAGCAAACTGTTTGCTGGTTTTCTTGTGCATCTTCTTTAGAAGAGGCTTCCTTCTGGGACAACAGCCATGCAGACCAATTTGATGCAGTGTGCAATGTATGGTCTGAGCACTAACAGGCTGACCCTCCACCCCTTTAACCTCTGCAGCAATGCTGGGGGCACTCGTAGGTCTATTTTGAAAAGACAATCTCTGGATATGATGCTGAGCACATGCACTCAATTTCTTTGGTCGACCATGGTGAGGCCTGTTCTGAGTGGAACATGTCTTGTTAAACCGTTATATGGACTTGGCCACTGTGCTGCAGCTCAGTTTCAGGGTGTTGCCATTCTTATTATAGCCTACACCATCTTTAATAAAAGTAGAGCAATGATTCTTTTTTTCAGATCCTCAGACAGTTCTTTGCCATGAGGTGACATGTTGCACTTCCAGTGACCAGCATGAGAGAGTGCTAGTATCAAATGTAAGACACCTGTACCCCATTCTCACTTCTGTCATGGCATCACATGACACCATGAAGGGAAAATGGTAAATTAGGCACAAAGTCTTAATTTAATGTTACCTACATGTTGAAAGCTAATCTTTAATGCTCAGAGTGGTAACTGTCCCAGTGTTTATGGAACAGGAGACAGGTGATATGGCGGCTGAAGGGAGTGCTGACCTGTTGGCAGATATGTGTGATTCAGACAATAAGTATGATTTTCTAGATAACAATACTGGGAGGTATGAGTATGAGACAGGATGATAAGGAAACATATCTCTAACCAAGACCTTAGCAGCAGATCATTTGAAATAAATGCATGGTTAGAAAATTATTTAATTATTATTATTACTACTAGTATTATTATTATTTATTGTTTAACCCTTTAAGGATACAGCTGTTTTGGGCCTTTTGGGCTTTTTTTTCATCAGCTTATACGAAGAGCCATAGTTTTTTTTTTTGTTAAACCTATCTATATTTAAAAATAATTCTGAAATACTGCAGTTTTAATAGGCTGACTGTTCCTGTTTTGCAATGGGCATTTCTCAGCAATTGTCTAGTTCTCATCATAAGATTACCATGAAAAATTACACCTCTGTTATAAAGCTGGAGGCAGACAACACAGGATTCATCATTGATAATAGGTGATTGACAATGGTGACTGTTTGCACAGTGACCTCTGCACAGTGTAACGACATGAGTAGTGGATCCACTGAACCACTGCAGGAAATGGTGTATGCTGCACCTGGGAGTGGAGTCTAAGGGGCTGGTTTTCAACAGAGTCCGGGTTGGACTTGCTGCGGCAAGCATACCCCCAGGTCCCTACCACTGGCATGACTTGCCTGCAGTGGCGGCCAAGGTCTGGTGTGATACAAAATCGTTAGGCTGGCTCGTAGTCAGGGACAGGCAGAAAGGTCAGGACAGGCAGCAAAGGTTTATGGTCGGAGGAATGAAGGCAAGAAGTTCGGTACACAATAAGGCAATAGACTCTCTGGAATGCTTTCACTGTAGGCACTATAGATTCGGCGGGGAAGTGTCGGAAGCGTCCTGGATACATAGGGTCAGCGACCGGCAATCAACCAATTACTGCCTCGCTGGCCCTTTAAATCTGAGAGAGCCGGCACACGTGCGCCCTAGGAAGCGAGGATGCGCGGCGCGGCCGATAAGAGCATGCTGCAAAGCAGGAGTGCGGCCAGGTGAGTATCCGCTGGCAGTGCGAGTCGCCTCGCAGCCCTACACATGGGCCGCGGCGTCCATTGAACCCAGCAGCACACAGACAGAGGGTACGTCGGCCGCAGGGCGACTCGTCACACACGGGTTACAGAGTTTGCCTACAACACTCATTGAAGTCAGTAAGGCATCTCCAGACATCAGCCTTTTGTATTCTTGTGGCAGCAAGATGATTGCACTATAATAGCATACAACAGAATGTTAGCTATGTAGAATAAAGCTATCTGCAATTGCAAAATAAAAACAAAGAAGGAAAAAATAATAATAAAAAAATTAAAAAATGTAAATTCAGGAGCGCCCCAAACCACATGGGAACATCCCTGAAATGCCCACTTGTATAATCCAAGCCTTCCCAAGTTACAAGGTAACAGTAGTGACTCACCAGAGGAATTCAGTTTTAGGGTTCACCCTTTAGCTTTTTAAAAGTTATTAAAAACACTCTTGAGAATGCTTTTAGTAATTTAAGTGTTTTTATTGACATTTTTCCAGGTTTTGTTTTAAACATTGCAGTCCTTTTTTTTGTGGCATTGTCACAATTCATTTTTTCCAGATTGAACTTACTTTATTCTACCCTGTTTATTATAGAAAACCGAATAGTATTTTCTACACTGAAAATTCCAATGACCTACAATATGAATAAATTGGGATACACCAAAGTACAGAGTTTTAACATGACATCCTTACAATTTTATAAATACAAAGCAAACCAAGTGAACTTTCTGCTTTTACTATAAGGGCATGTTCACATGGCTTAATTGCGGGACATACAGTATGCCCCGCAATTAAGCCAGGTCTTAAGTAGCGCTGAACGTCGCTAAAATAAATAAATGATATACAATAAAAGATGATCAGTAACACATTATTAAGTGTACAGTATAAATAAAATCTAATTAATTCTAATCAATGAAAATCTCATAAGGGTGCAAACGTTGTACCACTGAAGGGCCTGGCTTACTTGTTCAGTGTACAAAATATCTTCTATGTCTATAGTTTATGTGATAGTTATGTCTCCATGAAGATTTAGAAACTTCAAAGAAAAGTAAGAGTAGAACATGAAAAAATGTTTATGTAATTAGTGTGTGTTCATCTTACACAATATCAGAAGGTCTGGTCTCCTTTTAAAAAAAAATCACCTGCTCCTATAGCGAATATCAGAAGCTATGTAACAAAACCAACAGCAACTAACAAGAATTCTCACATTACAGTAAATGTACCTTGAACATCTAGAAATACCAGTTTCTGGCCAATGCTATATTCTTTACATCTAACAATTGTCACCCTCTATCTCTGCTCTGTAGCACAGTCCTAGTCTATTGTTCTCAATGTCAACATGTGCAATTTTCTTTTCTTTTTTCTCTGCAAGGGACGGAAATTCTGTATATTGTACTACATAAAACATACGGTATATCAGGTCTGTTCACATACAGTAGTTACAGGGCTTTGTGATACTTATTGTTGCTGTGCCTGTGGGGTTTGTGGCCCTGAGCTTTAAGGGTTTAGGTTGGATCAACTGAGCTTTACTACAGGTGCTGTACTGAAGTCCTGAGTTTGATGATGGAGAAACACTCTTGAATGAGGTTCCTGGAGAAGAAAACGAGCTTATACAAAATTGATCAAAATGTTTTCTAAGAACCTTATGTTCTTAGAAAACTCTACTACAGTGTGTTCTTTCTGTAAGGCAGCAATGCTGGCTTCTTTTTCTAGCTAAATTCAAGAAAAAGCTACCGTATGTTGCATTACATATGGTGCTCACATTCTGTCAGAAGGTCACCAATGCTTCAAAGATGATCATGGCTCCAGCTCACGTGTCCCTCACTCCACTTTTGTCTTCTCTTTGAGACTGTAGTCACATAATTCATTGCAGTGTCTAATTTATTATGGCAGTCTGGGAATTAAAGCATAGAAAACTTAGATAGATTAGTATCAGTTTTTTTTCTTTAAGACACTGGGGCACATTTACCATTTGCTGCCTTAAAGTTAGACAGCATGAACATAGACATGCTGTCTAAAAATGCCCCAGACTTATCACATTGGCTCATACTTGTCTAGTTGTTTTAAACCAACTATTATTTGGCTTAATTTGCACTGAAATTGTATGCCAGCATTTTGGCACCTAACGTAGCTCCGAGACAACATCCCCTTCCAGTGAAGTCACACCTGATTTCAGGTTGTTTAAAAATGGCACATACAATTTCTGTGACGCAGTCTTATCTCATGACTAAAAAAAAAAAAATCAACAAAGCAATTTAATTTGAAAAAGTATTCACTTTCCAGTCCCTTTATGTTGAAATCTAAAGATTGAAGTGAGAAAACCCCTTAAACTCAAGTTGGCTTTATTGAAGTAAGGCACTATAAGCTTGGTAATTAAAGCAAGTTATAAACAGGTACACAGTTCTCAGTAGTTCTCACTAATAGGCACAATCTGATACAACAATTGCAAACTAGTGGTTCTGATCCAGTGAACACATTTTATCTCCTTTGCTATCCGTTGTGCCTGGGGTGTATTCAGTGTCGTACTGGGGGGTCTGGGCCCCACAGGGGAATTGATCTTTGGGGGTCCACCCATCCTACAGCTACTATACTTGCAAATATTACCGGCCTCTCAGACGTATATGCGCCCATTTTACCACATAATACAGTGTGCAAAAACAGAACTGTATTGTATAGTACGCATTAATACCAAGTGAGTCACATACTGTATCTGTCTGTCTCACATATCTGTTTGTCTCACACATTTGTCACAGTCTTACATATCATAGACACATGGCGAATTAGCTCCATCCATATCCTTCTCCACCGGACCACATACAATATCCCCCTCAAACCCCCACCGGCCTACATACAATATCCCCTCCACGTTTCCCTTGGTCACGCACCTCACCACCTTATAAAATAAACACCAGCAAGAACATAAAATTGTAACTTCTATCACAGGGTCAGGTGTTCCCTCACTTTAACAATCAGGGACAAGTGTACGCTGCCACTATACTTGCACTGATATAACTTACAACACCGCCATATGGAGACCAGAGTGGTCCGACACCAGCTCTGGTCACATCACATTACAGTAAATACAGCACTAATCCAATATAGAAGCAAAATAACCCCTGACATCCAGGGACTCACAAGAGACGTCATCTCTGATGAGTCGTTCTCTTCTCTCATGAGTTGTTCTTTTTTCCTTTTTCTTCTCCATCCGTTCCACACCGCCATGATGACTTATCCCAGCCACCACTCATCCCTGCAGAATTTACACACAAATATCTTAGAATCCTCACTTTTCCAGCACCTCTTTACCTATTCCCACCTCTGTACAAATTTCCCAGGGGTGGGATAGTGGATAGAAGCCATAGCTTAGAGGTACAGTCTCCTAAGGGGTTGGAGGGCGGGGAGAGGACTAACCCCCTTGGAGATTATGCTATAGCTATGGGCTGCTCCCCTCACAATTATATTACCAGGTATGTAGTCAAGACCCTAGGTAGGTAGGCAAATGGACAAGTCCCCAGGTAGCTAGATAGGCCCTATTTAGGTAGGTAGACCCACCACTGGATAAGTTGGTAGGCTGGCCCCAGGTAGGTTGGTAGGTAGGCTGAAGTAAGGTAGATAAGTAGGCCACGGGTGGGTAGGTAAATAGCCCCCAGATCGATAAGTAGGCACCAGTTTGATTGGCGGGCCCCAGTTAAGTAGGCTGTAGGTATATGTTGATGATTATCAGATAGTTATGGTGTAGGTAGGTGTTAGTGTTTCTGTTATTTATGCTGTAGGTAGTTGTTGGTGGGCCCCAGTTACATAGGCTGGAGTTAGTCAGGGCCCCCCTTTAGATAGACTGGAGGTGGTCAGGGCCCCCCTTAAGATAGTATGCAGGTAGTCAGGGCTTCCTTTAGATAGTATGCAGGTAGTCACGGCCCCCTTTAGATGTAGTCAGGGCCCCCTTTAGATGGTAGTCAGGGCCCCCTTTAGATGTAGTCAGGGCCCCCTTTCTGATATATATAAAAAACAAACAAAAAAAACCCCTTACTTTTCTCTCGCCCGGGCGTTCAGAGACAGCATGCGACGGCCGGGCCCCGGGGAACGGCGGCATTACTTCCGGGGGCCACAGGAGCTCAGGGCCCACCGGGAGATCCATCGACCCCCCGGCGGGCCAGTCCGACCCTGGGTGTAATACACATGAGGCAATATCTATGAACGGGGGCTGCGGCAGTTTTCTGGTGTACTTTGAGCCAAAAAGAATGTATGAACAGTTGCACTCCAAACGTTGGCACGTCGTAATGTACCAAAGACACTTTTTAATGCGCCAAAGTTTAGGGGCGTTCTGGGGGTGTTGCATCACATTCATAGAATTAGACACATTTATGAATCTTCTACGCCAAACCTAGACGCATAACAGAACAGCCAGACCAGGATAAAGGTGGTGCCTGAGCCAGACTTGTGGTATTGGCACTAGACTGCACCTGTATGTATGACCTGCAGAAGAACAGCCAAAACAGGGTAAAGGTGGTGCCTGAGCCAGACTTGTGGTATTGGCTCTACACTGTCCTGTATGTATGACCTGCAGAAGAACAGCCAGACCAGGGTAAAGGTGGTGCCTGAGCCAGACTTGTGGTATTGGCACTAGACCGCACCTGTATGTATGACCTGCAGAAGAACAGGTTCATACATTCTGGTGCATTCTACACTAATTTAGAGCTAATTAGAACTGGCCTGTCACCGTCAACGTTCATATATGTCACCCATGGTCTCTAGCACTTGCAGGCCTTAATTCCTGATCCTGCACCAGGACTCTTCTGATCCAGCAGTGTCACCAGCTGTTCTAGACTGTCCTTGCTGTTACTGCTGGGAATTGCTCTCACTTTCTTCAAGTTCCAGTTAGTAGTCTTCTCGCAGCTCCAACTTTCTTTTGGCCTAGCCCCGGTCTCAGCTGTTTGAAGCAAACAACACTATACCAAGATAGGAATCCTCACTTCACTATACTTGCTCACTCAATCTTTGCCTGTTGGGAAAACTGAGCATTTTATGCTGCCATGGAAACCTGTTCATACAATGGTCTATATACACCAGCCTCTGTCCCCTGCTCCTTTCCTTATGGTCTCATGGAGACCAGGGGTTAAAGGGATTGTCGCACTACGTTGACTCATCTTACCTCAGTTCTGTTTTCTTGATTTCATTTTGAATTCAGAGGCGTGTTTATTGGCTACAGCCAGGTCTGTAGCTATAGCAACCAGCACTGGCAGCCTATCAGGAGGGATCAAACAGATCTGTAGCTATAGCGACCCGAGGAGCTGTGTAGCCCATACAAAAGGGATATCTCAGAATTTAGGCTTTTAAAATTTAGGCCAATCTGAGGGATAAAAAAAACAGCCGCGGGGAAAATTCCAGGAGGGTTTTCCCCAAATCTGTAGTATAGCAAAAACGAGCAGGGAAAGGGGGCCTCAGAGGGTTTCATCCAGTATGTAGGAAAACGGTTTCATTACATTTTGCAAATAATTTGGTTTTTGAACTCCTTAACAATTAAAGAAATTTCCTTGATTGGGGCAACCCTTTTAAATTTTTCCCAGCAGCCCCGGGCAACTGCTTCATCAAGTCCATTTTTAAAAATTTTAAAGGCCTAACCCTTTTGGTTCCCCCGCACAAAGAAAAAAACCATAAAAGGATTTCCCATTTTATTTAAATTTTTGGGGGTTGGGGAAAACTAGTTTTTAGTGGGAAAATTTCTCAAATTCTAATCCCCTTTTTCCCTTCCTTTCCAGGTTTTTCCGGTTTAAAAGGTTTTTTTGGGCCCCAAAATTTGGACAAATTTTAACCCAGTTTCCAAAAGTTAGGGGGCGTTTTTTTTGGGCTAGCGCCGAAAATAAGGCAGCATTTTTCCCCCGCTTTCCCCAGGGGGGGACAAACAGCTCTTAGCAATAGGACGGGGAGGACCCCGGTTGAGCAAAAATCCGGGGGGATACCGGGAATTTGGCCAATAAGGCCTTACGGGCCTTTTTTTCAACAACTTGGATTCCTTGAAAAAATTGGGAAAACCCCTTTTAATGTCCAGCCAGCTGTATTCACAAATATTTCTGAATTTTTTACAACACAATTTAAAAATCCATAATAATTGTTGGTAGAGGGTTGATTAGTTTTTAGGGGATCCAAAAAACCAAAGGAAAAACCCTTTTAAAATTGTTACTCCGCCGCATCAGGTTTCCGTTTTTTGGTTTACTTTAAATTTTAAGGGGGGGTTTTTTTTGGGGGCCTTCCGGGGCCGGCCAGGGTTTAGCTTGAATTTTGGCTGGGCCTATAAGGATTCACGGCGGCTTGCGAGGGACCCGATCAAGCCCTAAAATGAAATTAGATGGGGGACGTTGGAAAATAAAGCAATGGGGGGATTAGCAAATCTTTCAAAAAGCCCGTATGGCAACCCCCTTAAGTTAAAAACGGGATTTCGTAACTTAACCCCCGGCCTTCACAAATGCATTTTCCTCAAAATTAACAAAACGTGTTTCGGGTAATTTTTTTACAAATTTAAAATTCCCAGTAGGATTTTGGGAAAAGGACAGCCCAACATGGATTTAACTTTTAAATAAAACCCAATGTTTTGGGGTTTTTTCATAAGGCCAGAAAAATTCCCTTTTTTTGGGTTTTAAACTGAATAAATGTTAAGGTTTTTTACTATTTGAAATAAATTTTGGTTGAAGAATTGCCAGGGTCAAGCCATAGGGGGGGGAAAAACAGCAAAATTTTTGGCCTTGGTGTGAGCACCCTTAAAAAAATACAAATATAAACCTTTTTAAGAACAAAATTTCCCCAAGGAGGGTTTGGTTCTTCAAACTGGTCTTTTGGTGGAAAAACTTTATGTTTTTTACAGAGGGGTTTTTGGTACTTTAAAAAATAATTTTTTTAAATTTAGTTTTTATGGTTTTTTTTTTCGAAAATTGTTTTGGGATTTTTTTTTTTTTGGGGTTGGTTTTTTTTTTGGGTTTATTTTTAATTGTAAAAAAAAAATTTTTTTTAAAAGAAATTGGTTTTTAATTTTTCTTTTTTTCTTAGGATTTTTCCTCAAAATTTGGGAAAAAAAACCCCTTTCCAAAAACAAAAAATTCAAATTTCTTTTTTAATGCAAGGGAGGGTTTTTGCATTTTCCCGGGGATTTTTTTTGGGATGTTTTTTTTTTTTTAAAAACCCAAAGTTTTAAAAAAAACAAATGGGGGAAAAATTTTTTTTTATTTGCTTACTTAAAATTTTTTAGAAAAATCCCCAAAAAAAAATTTTTTTTTATTCCAATTTTTTTTTTTAAAAAACCCAAAATGTAAATTAAATTAAAAAATTTCATGTTTTAAAAAAAATTTCAAAAATAATTTTTTTTTTTAAAAATTTTAAACAAATTAAAAAAATTTTAAAATATTTTGAAAAGTAAAAAGAATTTAAAAATAAACAAAAAAAACAAAACTTTTGATAGATTTTTTTTGATTTAAAAAATTAAAAAAAAATTCCTTTTAAATTTAAAATTTTTTTTAAAAATAAATTTATTTAAAAATTTTAAAATTTGGAAACAAAATTTAAACTTTTGGGGAGCCAACAAAATTTAATTTTTTGATTTTTGAACTTAAAGGGGTTTTTCCACGTCTCATTTCCTACCTCCCGATAGGGTCTTGCTCTGTGTGTCAGAAGGGGGGGTGTGGTTTGTTTGAATTGTATATATGTGACCCCGAGGTGATAAGTATTGTGGGGAGTGAGAGGGAAAGTTTTTTCCCCCAGGCACAAGGGTTAGGTTCAAATGAAACTAATTGAATGCCAATGCCAGACAATACAAAATGAACCGGGCAAAATACAAGTATGAAATAAAGGGGTTTGTCTTAAAAATTTACTTTTAAAGTTTCTTTTAAAAAAAAAAAAAAAGAAATTTTTTTAATTAAAGTTTTCCTTTTAGTTGACCCACAGAGTTTGTATTCTTAGACATTCGCATTATAAAAACGGTGGGGCGAAATATCCCCACAATTCCCCTAAGCCCCCTGCCACAATTCCCCGCTTCAATGGAAAATTGCCATCCCTTGCCACTCAAGCGGGGAATAACGGGGGTAATATCTCCCTTTGAGGAGAAAAATTTCTCTCCACTGATGATTTTGTTAAAGAGGCGCTGTACTTTGCCAGGTTTTTGGTAAAAGGAAAATCCCGATTGTTTTGAGACAAGCCTATGACAGCATTTGCACGGTAGATTCAACTTTTTAAATTCCCAAAAGGCAAAAATATCAGACAATTTTTAATCAAGGGGTTTGATTATTGGAACCCATGAAATGCGCAAAATCAAGTCAGGGGGTTCTCAAAAGTCACTGGTAAATTTTAAAGATGGACCAGTTTTGGGGACGCCCTGATAATTGTCCATCAATAACATATCGACGAGGGCGTTTAAATTTTTAAAAATTTTGTGGGGGAAAAGCATTATAGATGCCTTCAAGGGGTGTTGGCTTAGGAGACCAAATGGCTGTTCAGCTGTGTAACTGTACTTTTTGTGCTTACATCAAAAAAAATGTTACTTTTTAAGACTCTACTGGAAAACCCGGGTTTCAAGTAAAAACCTTTATTAATTGTCGTCAAAAAGCATGTGGTATACCCGTCATTTGTGTCTGCGGGATGTCTAGTTGGTAAAACTCGAGGGAACTGCGAAGAAGGTTGGAGAACATTTGGTGATGTTTCCCCAACGTGAACCTCGGTCGCGGGCACTCCCCTACAGCATGGGGGGGGGTCCCTTTGTCTAAAATGGATGGGATAGATTGCGTTATACCAACAAATAGAGTGGTGATGGGTAAAAACCTTCTCCAAAAAGAAAGTTTCTGGACTTTCACCTGAAACCAAGACCCCTTGGGGTTTAATGAGATTTTGATTTCAGTCTAATTTAGGTCTTCTTACCTTTATTACTATATCTGTGTTTGAGCTTTTTCCATACCCGGCCACTCTAGTTCTTAATCAGGGGAACACTTTAAGTCAAAACACTTACCCTTCTTGCCTTTTAATGTCGTTTGTAATTAAGTCGTGGAGTAATGTTTCCCGCTTCTTTGGGAGAACGGGCGTCCTGTTTTGCGGCACAGCGATTTTCACTGCGCTGGCGGTTACCAAAGGAGCCCCTCCTGCTTCCTGCCGGTCGCTTTGATGAGTCAGGGTTTGGGGGTACCGAGCGGTTAAAAAAAGGGCTCACGAGCCCCGGGCGTTTTCTCTGTGTTTCAGCGGACGCTTTTTAGTCCCCCACCCCGGGTCGAGAGGCGTTCGGGAATTGAGCAAAGGGGGAAGATAGCCAACATTGTGTTTTTCCTTTGAGTTTCCAGTGGTGTGATTTTGGGTCTTTGTTTTTCTATGTCTCTTTAAAAAACGAACCGCCCTGCTTCCCATCTTGTCCCTATGCCAACCCCTTGATTGTTTAGGGAGGGAAGGTACTTTTAGGTCTTTATAGCGCAATCTGCTTTGGTTTACTATTGTACTTGTGCTGTGGATTCTATCATTTAATTGTGGGTATTTATCTATTTTATTGTATTACCCCAGATTATATCTATTTTTATTGCCCTTTTTTGGGGGTACTTTGTGCCCGCATTAATGTGATTTTTCTGCCTAGTGTATAGCCCGGTTTGCTTGGCTTCTATACCCTGTTTCTCTATTTTGAGCGTTTTTCTTCCCAATTTTTTGTCCCCGGGGGGACCGTTCAAAATCAGAGGGGTCGGTCGAAACATGTTGGGAGGGACTATAGGGGTTTTTTTTTAGGGACTTTCAGAAGGTTCCTGCAGGAACGCCCTTTTTGGGGCGTTTTTTCTGATTTTTGGTAGGCTGGGACTGCACTGTAGGGCTTATGGGGGTTTCCCCCTGTGCATCGTTTTCGTCCCCAAATTTCTTGGATGGACCTTTGTTTTTTCTGTACTACGGGGTTTTATTATTGTGGTGGTTATCAAATTTTTTTTAAAAAGTATCATTAAAAGTAATTTTTAAGCTATCCCTTTATTTTATTACTTCCCCCAGGTTCAAATCCCTGAGGAACCAAAACCCCTTTGGGTTTTTTTTTTTTTTATCAATGGATATTTGATTGGGTTTCTTTTTTATTTAATTGCACTGTTTGACTAAATTACTAAGGAGTACAAGGACGGGAGTAGAGTGACAACACCTGGGGTTGAACTACCCCCCTGAGAGAGAAGTAAGTCTGAAGCATGTCTGACCAGGATTGAGGAGCTCTCATCCTGGACTTCATCCCCGGAACGAGCTGTAAACCATATCATAAAGGAAGCAGCTAAAACAAAAACAGCACAGAATTTGTAATAATAACGAATGGTGAAAATGTTTGTTATTTCATTTGCAAGGTTCCCATTTAAAGGAGGCTTCTTCTATAGACTTTTAGCAAATTAACTTGATACCTTAAAAGGGATTGTTCAGTGGAAAAAGTTATTTTCTACATTATAGCTCTTCCAAAGGTAGCCAATAATAATGTACTCGGAGGGCTTCCTGCAGTCCCACATCAGCTGTTTGATGACAGCAAGCTTAGTAGTTCTGGGGCTCTGCCCACAGCAAACGGCTCTGTGTTGAGCCCAGAAGATTGTCACCAAAGGAGCTTGGTTGTTTTCAAGGCAGCCTTTGAAGCCACATCCATTTTATCCTGCATCCTAAAGCTTTCAACATGAGGTAGGAACTGGGGATGTGCATAAAGACTGAGGTTGGTAGGGAGGAAGATGGACAAAGCATAGCAAAGGATCCCGGGTTTGTAGCTTTATATGGAAAGGGCAACTTTTGAACAGGAAATAGTGCTCCTTGGCTGCAGAGAAGGGGGGGCTACAAACAACACAAGGAAAGCACAAATTAGCACAGAAAAGGTCATAGGGAAATCAATGAAGACTCAGGCAAGTGATCTAAGATTTATTTTTTTTACTTATTGGACAACCCCTTTTAGGCTTTGCTGTGTGCTTTAAGATTGTACAGTGTACATGGTGCCTCTAAAATATGGAGTTTTGTCTGCTTGGCATGATGTTCCATTATACTAGTGAAACAACAATAGTGTTTGCATAGAGCTGTATTACAATAGTGTGCATGGACAGGATATGAAATAAATGTCTGATAGATGTGGGTCCCACCTCTGAGACCTGCCCCTATATTCAGTATGTTGTTTCCCCAACATCCCACCTGCCATGTATGTAGTTCTCTTAATTTAGTTGTATACATTAGCGGAATGCTATAGACTGGTGATAGGGTGACTATAGTGCTAACCATGAAAATTAAGTATTTAGAACATCTGCTTGCACTATATTTAAAACTGACCAGAAGGTGGTAGAAAGTGTCAGTCTATAGGCATAATAATTACAACTAAAACACTACACATTTCACACACACACAAGGCATGCTTCATAAGGTGTATATTTATATTTCCTAGTTAGCGCTATAGTCCCCCTATTACTAGTCTATAGATTACTATTACTGTATTCATTATACAAGTCACTGGTTAGACCACACATGGAATATTGTGCACAGTTTTGGGCACCAGTGCACAGGAAAGACATTGTAGAGCTTGAACAGGTACAAAGGCGGGCAACAAAAATAATAAAAGGACTGTGGACTAGCAATACCCAGAAAGATTAGCAAGATAAGGGATAATTAGTTTAGATAAAGACGGCTTGGGGATACATGATAAATATGTGTTAATATATTAAAGGTCAATATACGAGAATCTCATCCAAATCTATTTATACCCAGGGCAGAATTCCAAGCAAGGGGGCAGCCCACTACGTCTTGAGCAGGGCTAACAACCGGGGTAGCAGACGAAGCAATTGCCGTGCCCGTCTGGCTTAGGGACACGCGGATTGGAGCCGTACTTCCGCGCCGGATTGGCGCTTCAGTACGCTCAATCCTCCCCTGTCTATTACGGTAATCCACAGTTCACATAGAGGAATTCTGTGGGATTACCATTGCTCCTCTCGATTAGTCGAATCCCGCTGGCGGGGGGAGAAAGTGACCTGCACATTATTTACCGCGCGGACACGGCGTAAATAATGCATTGTCTATGGGACCGGCGAGGCAGCTCCCCCGCCCCTTATTCAAGCCGTATTGTGAACACAGCCTAACAGTTCACTGCGGCGGGTGCAGAGCTGCGGGCCAGTCTGTGAAGCCGGGGGGGGGAGGGGGTCTGCCGCCGGCGGCATGCTCCGCCCCCTTGCTTCACAAGGCTCTCTCTAATTGTATGCACGGCCATTCTGAGCGACGCAACCAACAGATTAAGATGAAAGCGGCTTGAGCAGGAGAGCAGTGCGCTCCCAGCCCCTCGCCGTCACATAGCTGGCAGGCCGCGATGCGAGTGACGTCAACCGCAACGCCTGCCGAACTTCCAGTCCTCGTTCCCAAGTCAAAAGCAGTCCGGGCTTGGGGCCGGATTAGACGGAGCACGCTGGAGAGCAACCGGCCAGGAAAGAAAAAATCTACGGGGGCCCTAAAGGGGGGGGGGGGACTATCCCCTACGGGGGCCCTTTTAGGGGGGGGAACAAAACCCAACGGGGGGCCCTATTACGGGGGAAAAACTATTTTTCGGGGCCCTAATGGGGGGGGGGAAACCCTAAACCTGGGGGCCCAAAATACTGGGAAAAAAATTTAACCTACGGGGGCCCTATTACTGGGGAAAAACAATACCCTACGGGGGGCCCCCTAATACGGGGGGGGGGGGAAACAAAACCTACAGGGGGCCCTTTTCCCGGGGGGAACTAAACCTACAGGGGCCCTATTACGGGGGGGAACAATACCTACGGGGGGGCCCTTTTAAATGGGGGGGAACAAAACCTACAAGGGGGCCCTAATACTGGGGGGGGGAAACTATACCTACAGGGGGCCCTATTACGGGGGGGGGGGGGAAAAATACCTACAGGGGGCCCTATTACGGGGGGGGGAGCTATACCAAAAGGGGGCCCTATTACGGGGGGGGGAAAATACCTACGGGGGCCCCTATTACGGGGGGAACTATACCTAGGGGGCCCTATTACGGGGGGAACTAAAACCTACGGGGGCCCTAATACGGGGGGGGAAACAAATACCTACAGGGGGCCCTAAAAGGGGGGGAGGAAACAATACCTACGGGGGGCCCCCAAATTATTTGGGGGGAACTATACCTACAGGGGGGCCCAAAAAACTGGGGGGGGGGGAAACTTTCCCTACAGGGGCCCTAATAGGGGGGGGAAACAAACCCTACAGGGCCTAAAACGGGGGGGAAACTATCCCTACGGGGGCCCTATTCCCGGGGGGGGGAAACAAATACCTACAGGGGGCCCCAAAATATGGGGGGGGGGAAACTATACCTACGGGGGGCCCAATTACGGGGGGGGGGGAACAATTTACCTACGGGGGCTCTAAAAACGGGGGGGAACTATCCCTAGGGGGCCCTATTACTGGGGGGGGAAACTAAACCTACAGGGGCCCAAATTAATGGGGGGGGAACTTTTCCAACAGGGGGCCCTATTAGGGGGGAACTAAAACCAACGGGGGCCCTTTTCCCCGGGGGGGGAAACTATAACTACGGGGGCCCCCTATTAACTGTGGGGGGGGGGATATGCCTACAGGGCCCTAAAAACTTTTGGGGGGACTTGCCTACGGGGGGCCCTTTTAAACTGGGGTTGGGACAAAAAAACCTTTTAAAAAGGGGCCCTAATACGGGGGGGGGAAGCTTTTCCTACGGGGCCCTATTTTTGGGGGGAGGGGAAACTATCCCTCCCGGGGGGCCCTAAACTGGGGGGGGAACTAACCTACGGGGGCCCCCTTTTTAGGGGGGAACTAAAACCCTTCGGGGGGGGCCCAAATTACGGGGGGAAAATCCCTACGGGGGGCCCTACAACGGGGGGAACATCCCAAACAGGGGCCCCAAATACTGGTGGGGGGGGGGAAACTACCACGGGGGCCCGTTTACGGGGGGGGGGGGAAACTATACCTACGGGGGGCCCAATACGGGGGGGGGGAAACTTACCTACGGGGGCCCTAACTGGGGGGGGAAACATACCTACGGGGGCCCTAATACTGGGGGGGGGAAACCTTACCTACAGCCCCAAAAATTTCTGGGGGGGGGGGGAACTTTTACCTACGGGGGCCCTTTTACGGGGGGGAACTAAACCTACGGGGGCCCTTTTTGGGGGGGAAACTAAAAACTACGGGGGGCCCTTTTTAACTGGGGGGGGCCCTATAAAAAAAGGGGGCCCTTTTAACTGTGGGGGGAACTATGCCTACGGGGGCCCTTTTAAAACTGGGGTTTGGGGGACTATGCCTACGGGGGGGCCCCTAAAAACTGGGGGGGGACTATCCCTTTTCAGAGGCCCTTTTAAACGGGGGGGAATCCTACACCCTAATAAAATGGGGAACTTTTTTGCCTACAGGGGGTCCTAATCTCGGGGGGACTTTTCCCTGCCTTAAAGGGGCCCTTAAAATAGGGGGGGGCCCACAAATTCTCCCTCCAAGGGGGCCCAAATTCTACGGGGGAGACTATTCTCCCTACAAGGGGCCCTAATCTAGGGGGGGGGGAAAAATTCTCCCTAAAAGGGGGGCCCCTTAAATTTCCACGGGGGGGGACAAATTCCCCTAAAAAGGGGGCCCAAAACTAAAAGGGCCCAAATCTACCTACAGTTGGCCAAAATTTTCGGGGGGCCCTCATCATCTAAAATGGGAAACCTAACAACCCGCCGGGGGCCCAACTCCCCTACTCTCCCCAACTCCCTGCCCTTTGGGCCAAAAGCAAACCTGTTTCCGCCCGGGGCCCCGTTTACCACATACCAAACTGGGGGTCCCCCAAAATTTCCCAAGGGTTAATTCTTACCTTTTGGGCCCTTATAAATGGGGGGATTTTGTACATGAGGGGGGGGGCACTCATTTGGGAAAAAATTTATAAAAAAAGGGGGGAGTCTCGGGTTTTTTATGTTAAAAAATCCAACGGGACGAGGGGTGGACATAATCATCATGGAGGTCGGAACCGAATAAAAAGAAAAGGGAAGTAACGACTCAACAGACAAGCGTCACTGTGGGGCCCCTAAATGTAATTAAACTTTTTGAAAAGCCCTGTATATTTGATATTTTCCCAAATATAGGTTCACTGTATGGTGGTTTAAAAAAGTCTCAAAAACCCTGTGTACCGGGTACCCTACCACTATAGGGCCCCCGTTGGTGGTTTTTATAAGTCCCAGAGCCTGGTACCGGGAAATCTACCACATAGGGGTCACTTTATGGGGGTTATATAGACTGCAGACCTGTGTACCGGGTATCTACCACTATAGGGGTCACTGAGGGTTGGATATATACAGTCTGCAAAGCCTGTGTACACTGGTATATCCCAATTTAAATGATCACTGTATGGAACTAACATATTCAAACAGAGCCTTTTACACTGCTTTTTTATAATTGTCCACGGGAAAGGGTGGTTATAAACAGTCTCAGACCTGTGTACCTGGTATATCCCAAACCAAATTTTGGTCACTAATGGGGGTACTATTGGTCTTTGGGTACTAAATCAGTAAATTGTGGGGTTTTATTCATCCCTTTGGGTCATTTTCTGGGGTAAAATCAGGTTCCTATGTAGTAGGGTTTTTGGGGTTTGGTTTTTTTTTAAAAAAAAAGGGGAAATTTTTTTTTGGTAGCAGTATGTTTGGTAAATTTTAAATGGTTTTTTCCCCCTTTTGTTTTAATCTAACAGCATGTCCTGGTAAATGTTCGTTTCGGGGAGGGGGGCAAGGGGGGGGGGTAAGGGGCCCCATCCAAAAGTTTGCTTAGGGGCCCGGGTTTCTCTAGTTACCCCCTTTGGTCTTGAGGAAAGAAAATTTCAACATAAAAAATAAAAGGGGATTCTTTACTTTTTAAGCAGTAACTGGGGAACTCTGCCAGGGGAACTTTTTTCAGGGTGAATTAAATTTCCCAGATTTCAAAGAGTCCTGGGATTCTGGAAAAGGGTCGTTAAACCGGGGATTTTTTCCAAATTAAACAGAGGGGATCAGGAAGGAATTTTTTTTCCCAAAAAATGAGGCCCAATTTGGGCTTCACCTCTGGGGTTTTGCCTTCCCGGATAACATTTTAGAAAAAATAGGCTAAACGGGATGGATGTCTGTTTTTTTTTCGGCCCTTTAAAAATTTGGGAATTATGAAACCAAAGGGTTTGCTGATGGGGTAATCTTTGGGAAGAAGAGGGGCCGCTTTTTAATTCCCAATTCTTTTGCATCATTACGGGAGTTTTCACTGCTTGTATATAACACCCATTGGTGACCCGAACCAACTATTGTTTTTTAACTTGATATTTTTTTTGGATTCCAAAGGGGGTGACCGTTGTTTTTTCTTCTTATTTATAATCCAAATTACAGACTTTTTTTATTTTATGGGTTTTACAGAAACACCAAAGTATCACAGAAAGTCTTCTTCCATCTCCCCTGTTTCGCTTTTAAATTTACAAACCTAATTTTATTTTTTCTGAAATAAACATGGGTTTTCTATAGACTTTAACACCAAACACATATTTTAAACCTGCGAAAATTTGTTTGTTTTTTTTAAACTTTTATAAATCCCAATTAATTTTTTAAATTTAACGAATTCCCCTTCATCCATTCATCACCCCTAGGAAAATGACTGATACAGGGAAAGGTTAGCAAGTAATATTGCTTAAACAACGATCGTTTTATAATCACTGCCGCGGGGGTTGCCCCACTAAAAAAGTTTTTTTTCGACTGCATTTTTGGGTTTGGGGAAAACAACTTTTTTGTTCCTGCAATCCATACTGCAGTCTCCCAATACTCTCAATGCCCTTGTGGGGTTTTACGGGGAAATTTTTAATTTTGAAAAAAAATGTAACTTAAAGGAGTATAAAAAGCCTTTGGAGGTAAAATATTGCTTCATTAGAAATTACATTTACAGACTGTGGATAAAACTGACTCTGTTTCTGGAAAAGGGAGACCTCTTTTACTTTTCTCATAAATATTCAGAAACCATCTAGTGTTTTTAATAACGGCAATGATAGATACTGGTGTTTGCCCTAAAAAGAAAAGGGGATATCTCTCCTTGAAGAGAGCACCTGTTAAGGTATGTAGAGTTTTGAGATTGCCTTTTTGCCCTATACTCTCCCCAGCTCCTTTCCCATAATGCCTTGTGATATGCAGATGCTTAGTAGAGGGCAAAAAGGCAATCTCAAAACTCTACACACCTTAACAGGTGCTCTCCTCAAGAAGAGATATTCCCCTTTCTCAGCCACTCATTGTCCCCCACCCAGCCAAGCTAGTATCACTCTGCTCTACACTGATGAGGGCAAAACCCCGAAACGGCTGCATGTAGATGAGTGATACTGGCTTGGCTAATATTCCTTTTGCTTCTTAAAGATTCAGTGAATCAGAAGTAAATTGAGGATTTTTTACATCCAATAGAGGGCGCATGAGCTCCCCAGCTCCTTTCCCATAATGCTAAAAAGAAAATGGTAAAAGAGAAATAAAGTAGATTGGTTGCTCAGTGGTTAACACTGGTGTCCAAGAACAATATCTGCAAGGACTTTGTAGATGCTTGTCTGAGCTTCCTCTGGGTTCTCCGGTTTCCCCCACACTCCAAAAATATACAGATAGGTTAATCTAGAAGTAAGATTGTGAGCCCCAATAGGGACAGGGACTAATGAGAGTGATGACAACTGCTATATAGTGCTGTGCAAAGAATGACAGAATCAAAGAAAAACTGTGATTCTCAGATTGTACAAAACGTTGGTTTCATTGTTCTCTGTCAATCACTATATGAAAGTACATAAGGTGTGTGTATGGCAGACCCATTGCAGATTCATACATCAAAATACATCCTCAATTTCCAAAAAAGTAGAGATGCTGTGTAAAATGTAAAGAAAACTAGAATTGGAAATATCTTAAAGTCATATTGTATTCACAACCGTATTCTGAGCTTTGGCCCAGAGAAGACAGCAATGTTTTGGATTGTGTTGATATATGGCTTCTTCTTGGCATGATGGAGCATTAACTTGCATTTGTGAATTGCATGATGGACTTTATTCATAGATATGACCAAATCAAGCTTATTTTTGATGCAGTGCCAACTGATGGCCCTTAGGTCATAAGTATCCAATATTGATCATCGGCCTTGTTCTTTGTGCACATGGATGATATACACAGTCATTTGACTAAGTTGAAAATTGACCGTCTGGCTGTTTTAATTAGTACCACTAACTTTTCCACCCTTTTCTTAACCCTCGCCCAACTTTTTGGAGATTTGTTTCTGCCATCAATTTCGGAATGAGTTATTTTTTTTCAAATGAAATGGAAAAATGTCTAACTTTCAACTTTGGATACGCGTTCTATGTTCGGAATAAAATATGCCTATGAGAGATTTTCAAATCATCACATTCTTGTTTTTCTAAATGCTTAGGTTATTTTTCCCATTTTTTGCTTCCATATCTTTTGTTAGTCTGTAAAAATTTTCTATCATAGTATATGATAGTTTGAACATGTTTCATTTGCATAGTTTGTAAATTTAAATATGTGAAAGGAGTTGTATTACTACAACTATTAGCTTTTAACATGTAGGGAAAGGTAAAGGAAGAATATTACCAAACACATTGTTGTTTTGATTTTGCGTTGTTCAAGAGATAAAGAAGGTTTTATCTCCTCTTAGAGATCACAGAGATCGTTTCTCTGGTAACTGACCACCTAACCCTGCTTTCTCTTATCTCTCATTGCTCCAAGCTATCAGTCAATCAGTTCCGACCATGGGGAGTCACTTTCTGCAGAGTCTTATCACTAGCAACTGACTCTGTTTACTTAACTAAATGAGAAGCTTTCATTCTTAAGGGCTCTGTAGCCTTGTATAGTATAATTTCCTGCATTATTTCACTGTAACAGGCTCAGCTGGGAACAGTAGAGCTGATAAGCCAATCACTGCTATAACCCCACCCACAGCCTGAATAGGAAGTGTGAGTCTAAAGCTGGCTGTGGCTCTTTGAAACTGCATAGTGAAACAACCCCTTTAAAGATTACCTATCACCTCCATACAAACACACAAAATGTAGTAGTAGATGAAATTCTAAGACTTTTTTCCAGTACATGTCGGTTGAGAGATACGGTTGAGAGAACTGGTGCAGGGGGAGCTGAGGGCATAGCTGCTTGTGCAGGAGGATCTGAGTCTTTCACTACATACACTGCAGCAGGCACAGCACAATTAAGACATAGTTTGACAGGATTTATAGCCATCTACGTTACACTGCTGCTAGTGTTATATCCAGCACACACATAGCAGCCCAGAGAAAATCAGTGTGCTCATGACGTAGATGTTCTGGCTCCCCGTCTGCACAATGGACTCTTCCAGCTCAGAAGCAACACAACTGTCAACATAGTGATATATCACGCCGTCAGTTGCCGACTTGGTCCGAAGTTATAGCGGTCTTTAAGGGCCAGTGCTTTTTCAAAAACTGAAATACAGGTGAAATGCTTTGGTTTTCCTAAGGAAGCATAATTAAGGAAGTGTTTGTATTTTAGTCTACTGCTACCTCATGAGGTTTCCCTGGAGGTGATAGGTACTCTTTAAGGTCTAATTTTTATTAACATCTTTATATGCAAATTACATTCTATTTTACTCCCTCTACATACCTATTATACTACATTTATGCAACTTCACTTTCTTCCACAGTACGCTTTATGTCGATGTAATTGTGAAATAGCAGGTGCTAGATGGTGTATATTGCGGATAATGGGTGGAGTAGTAGAGATGGTGTTAGTAGTCATGTGGTGCACCAGCGATTATTTAACTGACAGACAACAGCAGCTCTAAGGGTAACTTCAGGCTTCTACTCACGGCACTGGTACTTGTGAACATTATATTTCTCCTGGGCATGACACATGGCAGCGGTACACATTTCCATTACAATAACACTTTTCCTGAGGAACTCACTCTCCACAGTAGCCTCTCTATCCTCTTGGATAGCGGTTGTGTCTAAGGGCCCCTCTTGGTATGCTACCCAGGGTCAACTAACTGGCCTTACTCTCTCTGAGGTCCACACTGTAAGGGCAGTTCTTTCCCGTGCTGGCCACCTGTAGCTTCGGGGTCCTATCCTCCACTACTTCTGCCTGTGTCACCTGTAAATCTTAGCTTCTTCCTTGTCAGCTCACTGATTGGCTGCTAGTCCAGAAGCACTGTCTCCCCCTTGCTTCATACACTGCAAGGCTAGTAACCCTTTCCTGCCTCTACACACAGCAAACTTAGTAATATTGTTAAATATTAATTTCCTTTCCTACCTGTACATGTACTTACACATCTAAACATAAATCTACATTTGCATACCCTTACACAATGTTGTTTACTTGTCAATGGTAAATTCTCATATTTGACATTTACGGCATATCCATTAAAGAGAACCTGTCACATAGATTATGCCCCCGTTGCTGAGAACAGCACAAGCTAGTGTCAGACCTGCTGTTTCCAGCGCTGTGTCCCTTATTCTGTAAGATGCAGCAGTTTTAGAGTATTAAATGCGCAAATCTTCAAGGGGATGTATCGCTTCTTCAGTTGGGCTGTTCTCTTGAAGCTTCATGTTCTCACTTCCTGAAATCCAGGGACGTTTCTTCCCCTCCCAGCTGGGTGTTTCTGAACTGAAGGGGATGACATCATCCCCCCTTCACTGTTCATGCTGGCTCCAGTGTTCCCCCCCCCCCCTCCACTTATCACTGTCCTCTCCCTATGCAGTCTTATTTAGTAAGAGCTGTTTACATACCACAGGCCTGCATTCAGTCTAAACAGTCTTCTATGAACTCAGCACTGATCTCTCACAGCTGGAGGTTTGCTACAGTTGAACCCATAAGGCATACATAAGGCACCGACGCACAATTCTGTTTTTTTCTGATTGTAGAAGCAGCTGAAGTGTCAATGAGGAGCAGTTAGCTGTATACAGTGAATTTTTTTTCGACCCCTTACACGCAGGAGCATTAAGGCACTGTGGCACAATACTGCTGTTTTCTGATTATAGAGAAAGCTGTAGTGTCAATGAGGAGGCAGCTAGCTGTATAGAGTGAAATTGTTGTCGGCCCCTAATTCTGAGTGAGAGGCAGGAATGCAAGCTCCGTGAATACAGCCGTCCGGGGGGCCGAACAGAATGTTAATTATTAGAGCCCACAGCTAACGAAATGCCAGGAGGTGGTATCCGACTACCCGACCGGCACTGGAGAAGTTTGTTTACAGAAACGAAGATAAGGAATACTGTGAAAACAAGAGAGCTTTGCTAATGACATCCAATTGCAAAGTTGCTTGTTTTCACTGTCCCCTTATTCTGAAGACCATGTAATGAAATGATACAAACCCTTTAAGTTTTCAGCCAGAAAAGAGTCAGTTTTTTTCATAACTGATTAACATATTTATAGGTAGAAACATGTGAATAACTGTCAGGTGGGTGGGTCTAGCCTTGGATGGGTGGGGCTAATACCTTCTCATGAATAAGTTGGACTCTTTTCTGGCTCAAACTGCCAGATTTGAGCATTACGTCCTCTAAAACTACAGCATCTTACAGAATAAGGGACACATCGCTGGAAACAGCAGGTCTGTCACTAGCTTGTGCTGCCCTCAGCAAGGGGGGCATAACCTATGTGAAAGGTTCCATTTAAGTGAATAGTGAGAGCTGCACCTGCAATGCTACCCCTCTCTTAACACTATGACAGCAATACAAATGAGGGCACAGGGAGTAGGGAAACCTCATTTTTGAGGTGGGTGCAGATCCTGCAGATCCTCATCTATAAGACATTTATGGCATATCCGATGAATATGCCACTAATATCTGAGATGCTAATGCCCAATAATAGGCATACTGCATAATCTGACTTTTCTGGGGTTCCAAGATCCAATAATACACCATATAGACCATTAAATTGGACTGTGAACTTTGTTCTAATTTCATATATGGGACATATCCCATATAATATCTAATATATGACTTGTTTTTTAACCTAAACACTAATGACAAGTCATTTGTCCTTTGGGCCCTTTTATATTACGGGCACATTTTTGTGTTAGTAGAGGCTCTTGGGGTATTTTATGGTAATCTGGAGAGTCAGTGCCATCCTTGCTTACCTTGGAAAAACAATTAGTCAAACAGATGCAAACCTGGGACTAAACAAGGAACATATCTCAGAGAGTCTCAAAAGTGGTAATTTTGGAAAGTAGTATCAGAATGCATATTTTCTACTTTTCAGAATGATAAACATTGTTTTAGTTGATATAATATTACATAGCTAATGGGTTTGGCTGCGGTGGTAGTATGCACCAATAGCAATATGAGAAATAAAAAAGAGGGGGGGGGGGGCGCTCTATGGTGAAGTATGTCCAAATTGGAAAAAGTAAGAATAAAATGGTGATGCTCACCTGGAGCTGTTGGGCATATAATATAGAGGCACAATGCTCATAGACACATGGTTGGCTCTCTCCGGGTCTCCGAATGGCAGCCGCTGATCCTTCACTCCGAGACCGATCACACGGCAATGTAGAAAATACCGAGGTATAGAAGATGGATCCGGCGCCCTGTTCTAGAACAAATGCTTCCTCTCGGATACGAGGATATATTAAAATAAAGTATTTATTCTAATAAAAGATTGTGAAAAGAGCATTTAAACCTTTTCCACATAAACACTAAAATAACGCGTACACCGGCGCTTCATCAGATACAAAGTGTTACTCTCAGAGTAACTCTCAGAGAGTCTCAAAAGTGGTAATTTTGGAAAGTAGTATGAGAATGCATATTTTTTACTTTTCAGAATGATAAACATTGTTTTAGTTGATATAATATTACATAGCTAATGGCTTTGGCTGCGGTGGTAGTATGCACCAATAGCAATATGGTAACATGAAAGAGACTGAAATAAAAGCTACAGGTTATGGTGTAATGGAGATGGTGGCAAGTAAGGGGAACTATTTCAATAAGGAGCGATTTGAAGACACCAAAGCTGATACTTCCTTTGTGCATGTAATAATGATCTTCACAAAATGGTTAAACTATGTCCCTGAGGCAATGCAATGTGTGCAGCCAGTTTCTCTATTTTTACTTGTTGGGAAAGACTCAACCATTATTCATTACGTGAGAGAGTAAATCTTCTTGTCTTATGTTCCCAGTAAAGTTGGTTTACCTTCTGGAGAATATGAAGATTAGGACAGCATGATGAGATCAATTATCTATAGTCCAACTGAACTGTAGTCTATCTGAACTGCTGTTGGTAACTAGGACAAAACAACTAGCTATTTTCTTGGTTAAGATATACTACATAACAAGTCTAAGAAAATCTAGATTTTTGGGAACAACTAGCCTCTAAACACCTTAAGTAAGCCATACACAGAAAAAACTGCCAGCCAAGTGCTTGATGGGCTAACGGACATAAGCATGTACGCCAGTATTGCTAGTATGGCCATCTTAAAGGGAACCTGTCGCCTAGTTTATGCCCCCTTTGCTGAGGGCAGAACAAGCTAGTGACAGACATGCTGTTTCCAGCGCTGTGTCCCTTATTCTGTAAGATGTTGTAGTTTTAGCTCATTTAATGCTCAAATCTGCAGTTTTCAGCCAGAAAAGAGTCATTCAAAGAGTCAGTTTTTTTTCATACCCCGCCCACCTGAGGATAGCCCCACCCACCTCAACTGATAAACCTATTACTTTGAATAGGTAGAAACATGTAACTGTCAGTGGGTGGGGCTAGCCTTTGGTGGGCGGGGATAACACCTGCTCATTAATAAGATTTAAGGGGTAAATGCTCTAAAACTGCTGCATCTTACAGAATAAGGGACACAGCGCTGGAAACAGCAGGTCTGACAGTAGCTTGTGCTGCCCTCAGCAAGGGGGGCATAAACTATATGACAAGTTCCCTTTAACAGCATTATAGCTCCCCAGGCAAAGCAGTGCATTGGACCCTGCCTCAACCAGTCACAGGAATAAAAATGTAAATTAGTGATAAACTTATATTTATTCGTACCTCCAACAAAATCACTGTTTTGACATTGCCCACTGTCAGCAATTGTTGTCACCAGTGGTTATGACCTCCCACAAATGTATTACAATATTCTGTTTTCATAACATTGCAACCAATAAAAGCAGCAATATTTCCTTTGTGAATGGAGACATACCTACTTTCCCACTACCAGTTGTAATTTTTCACCTTTTAACAATTGGGAGATTTGAATTGTGTTCCGAAAATTAGTGCTTAATTCTGGTCCGTGCTTAGATTAGCATAGGACCCGTTTGCTCATAGAAGACCCCCCTCAACTACTCAGCATGCCCATGTATTAGGATGGCACTGATTGACAACCGTCAGCAGATTGCTAAGCCATTTGTTACTTAATCAAATTAATATGATTTTAATTATCATCATTTTAGAGCGCATAGTAAATGCTGGTAATTTATGTATATCAGCCTATTTAGCTGTAGGCATATTATTATTATTTATTTTAGAGCACCATTGAGTCCAGGGCGCTGTACATTAGAAGGGGTTACACAGATAACATACGCCAAACAAGTACAATGGTGACAAAAAATGACTAACAACTGATACAAAGGAGGACAGGATGCTGCCCGCGAGGGCTTACAATATACCTCTGATAATTCTTTATCTTTCATTATTGGTTTTCAATTTGTCCATAGAAGTTGTTGGTTGCCTATGTTTTTCAGTAGTCCAGAGGAAAAAAAATTCAGGTTGGAAACAGTAATGTAAGGTTAGTTCAGAAAAATGGATGCATTGTGCAGAAATATTGATTTCTACATACACTTTGTTATTGCGTTGCCACCCCACTTGTATTTAGTCACTATTCACTGAATATTTTTCTGTATGTGTCACTAACAAAATACAGATATAGGACTATACTCAGTAGTAATGACAATGCTCAGTAATAGTAATAACTTGCGGGCAGGTGACGTTTCACTACTTTCATAACATGAGTTTTACCAATTTCAAAAGAAATCTTAAACAGTAAAAACAAAAATTATGTCTTCACTATGTTTAAGCAACTTCTGCACTGTGTTTAGCAGTTTCATTCATCATATCCTCAGATCCAAATTACCAAACATTTTGGCCTCCATTCGGGTGGTATTCATTAAAGTTTGCTGGATGATATAGCTGAGTTGAATAATATGAAAAAATAGCTGTTGGACAAATTTGGTACAGTGGTCTCAACACACAGTATTAATTAATTTGAGGAAGACTATTATATGTTGAAACCATAACTTTATTTAAAACTGGTAGTTGGTTTTGAGGACCAAAATGTGACCCCTACATAACACAAAATAAAGAACAAAGAAAATGAAGCAGATAAATAATACATATAAAGCAAATCCTTACATAGAACAGTCAGAACAAGATGCTAGAAGCTGGAAATTACTTTCAAGTCTGAGGATAGGAGCCTCTTTGGTTCATATACTTTATACACAATATAGCAGAAAAAAGAAAATGGGGCCCTCACCTGGTGCCCAAAGGAGCCACACATCCTGGAACATGTAAATAGCAGTACAGAGCTTGTAGTAGCGCACTGTACTGTAGAGAGGTGCCACTAGACCAACACTCACTGCATGCACCTCAGTAATACAGAGGTTCTACAAATAAGATATTCATAATTAGTTGGATCAGTGCTTGGAACATTCTATCCTTAAACTGCACTCAACATATGATATCCCAGGAAAGACCATTGTATATTGAAAATATTGTTTCCTGGTACCATTGTAACTTGAGGGATCACTGTATTTCTGGTATCCGGTCACCTTTAGGCCGTGTTCACACGGCTTATTCCTGCCAGATTTGTGAGCCGGATTGCGCTCACAAATCTGGCGTGAATAAGGGGCGGGACGGGGCCGGAGCGCGGCGTGGGCGCCGCTCCCTGGCCCCATAGACAATGCATTGTTTACGGCGCGTACGCGCCGTAAATAATGTTCATGTCACTTTCTCCCCCCGCGGCGGATTCGCCGAACGGGGAGGAGCGACGGAATCCACTGTTCTCTATGAGAGCAGTGGATTACCGTAATTACTCCGACGGATTAGCGCCGTACTGCAGCGCAAATCCGGCGCGGAGTACGGCGCCAATCCGCGGAGAAATAAGCCGTGTGAACGAGGCCTTAGGCTACATTCAATTCTGAGTCTGAGGTTCCGTTTGGAATCTCTGATGCAAATTCTGGAAATTACAGAAAAATAGCACAGTAAGCTGCAATATTTTTTCCATTAAAATGGCAGACAGCATGATAAAACCCAATGGACCCTATTGTAGTTAATGGGGTCCATTGGGCGCTGTTCATGTCCGTCAGTAAATGAATACATTTGCACATTTGCGATGGAACCTCCGACACAGATGTGAATGTCCCTTAGAGGGGGAAAAAGTTTTTTTTAAATTATTTATGCATCTAAAATTAAAAAAAATAGCAATTTTGTAAATCATTTTGGTGTTTTGTGTCTGGTGTTTGTGTATATACTGCTCAATTTCAAGCCTGTGTGTCGGGATAGTTCATCTGGCAGCCTTCCCCTTTAACGAAAACACCTGCGGGGGTTAATAGGTGTGCCCCCCAGACCACTCCCTGGGAGAGGGGTGCTCGAGCCAGGGGTGACAGCTCTCAGGGCAAAACGGAGGGCCCTGAGCCCAAAAAATCAGCTGCGGGGGCGGTGTCCGGGCAGACTTTTAAACCCCCAGTTCCTTCAGCTTTGCCCGTCAAAGGTGTTTTGTTGTTTTCCCCGTGATTCTTGTATACTTGTATTCCTGTGTTTCTGACCTCGGCCGTTTCTGACCTTGCTTTGCTCCGTTTTTTTTACTGCCCTCCCCTGACGGTTTGGACCCCGGCTTGTTTTTGACCCCCCCCTTGGATTGTTTTTGGCTTATCCTTTTCCGCACCTTTGACCCGGGCTGATTGATTTTTGTTTTTTTTGAAGCCCTGCACTTAGCAGCATAGGGGCTGTCGTCCAGTTGGGGTTGATTTGGGCGCACGCAATAGGGAAGGGCAGTGGGGGGGTGGGAGTCAGGGCCCCCTGCACCTCCTCTGACGTGAAAAGTTTTTGACAGGCCGTATTTCTCTGCTCTCCCCGCACCATAAAAACCCCTGACTGCAGTAGTAGAGCAGATGCAGGGGCTTACCCAGTTGGCCG
This sequence comes from Phyllomedusa bahiana, assembly GCA_025379985.1. Taxonomy (NCBI): domain Eukaryota; kingdom Metazoa; phylum Chordata; class Amphibia; order Anura; family Hylidae; genus Phyllomedusa; species Phyllomedusa bahiana. The sequence goes on along the minus strand of JAODAL010025835.1, from coordinate 4,989 downwards.
GGTCTGGCACGAGAGTCCCGCCAGGAGCCTCCTGGGTACCCTAGGCTGGGGGTCCTCCCCGGGACCCCTTCCCCGAGGGTGCCCGGTTCCGTAAAGGGCCTAACCAATCACAAGACCCTTACCTTTTTAGAGAATGCTAAAAGTTTAACCCTTTGTAGGCACGTTGGGGGATTGTTCTTTACCTGCTTTAACTTTTTGGGGTTTTGTGGGGGAAGTGGGGGACAGCCTCCTTGTGTTTTCTAAGTAAAATCCCATGCATGCAGTTGAAAAATGTTTCTTTGTATTCACTGTTTGGCCCCACAAGATGCCGCTATGCCCCCATTTTTTCCAGAAAAGCAAATAGGGACATGGTAAAGACCAAAGTAGCAGCCTTTTTTGAGAAGCCAGTTTCCCGAGGAAACAGACAGAGACAGTTAGTAAAGGACCGGGGATTCACAGTCGTTCCCCAGGGACAGAGGAACCCTCCGTTAACAGACCCATCGCAGGGGGAAGAGAAAACTCCGGAAAAAAAGGGACAAGCTGCCAAGATAGAAAGGAGCTGCACCCGGGACCACCTTTCCATATTGCACCTGAGAACGGGTTGCCGGCCATTTTTTTGGGTACCTCAGCGGGTGCGTTTCGCCAAGATTTAGGACGTGAAAGGCCTATATTTTTTTATTTATTAGCCATTTTACGGGCCAAAAGGGAGGGTTCCCCCAAAACACCCCCTGTTCAGGACTTGGAATTTACTAGGCACCATTAGCACTTAAAACCTTCACTGGGGGGGAAAGTTTGTGTCACGTGTGTTTGGGAGGAAGGGGGTAAATCTTTTTAAAGCTGGAAAGCTGCGGCTGCACCACGACCCCTGCAACGCCCCCATCACAATTGTTCCCTTTGGGTGATTAGGGAATTAAAAAGGGAAGGGGTTATCGGCCTTTCCAAAACCCCAATTGGGGAAAGTTCCGGGCACCAAGAGTACACTTCTGGCCGCGCTGTCAGCACAGGGGACCAGGAAACGTATTGTAAATCTTATTTGGGGGATCTTTCCCCATCTGTTCCAAAAAATTCAGTAAAAAAAACGTTTTTGAGCGGGTTTTTGGGTCGTTTTCTTTGTCCGTTTCGCTGTACCCGGGGAAAAACCTGCCCTCGGTCCCTCGGCTTACAACTGGGTAGTCGTTGCAGGATACAAAAAACGTTGGACGAGGCGCGGCGGGAATCTTCCCCCCGGCGTAATGGCGCCCCCCGACCCAAGCTCAGGGTCCCCTACAGTACCCGCCCAAGTGAGTTAGTCCTTTTTGGGGCCACTATTGCAATCCCCCCCAAATTTTGAGGGGAAAAACATGACACGCAGGACTGGACAGAAAGGGTGCGTAGGGGTTAAAATATGTAATTTAGCCCCGGGAACGGGGGGGCAGAGATAGCCCGGGGGCCTTGGAGGGGGACTTAGGGGGCATAATGGTGCGACCTGAGCTGAAAGGGCCCAACTGGAGAAAAATTCCGCTGTTGGAAGGGGCCCGGGGGGTTTTTCCCCAAAGGGGTTGCACCTGTGAATTTCTCTAAACCCACCGCAAAGAGAGGGGGACCCTCATGCAGTACTCTAATGCCCGCAGGAAACATTGAATGAGAAAAGGGCGGGAGACCCAGGGGGGCAACGGGCCCCCCTGATAGATAAGCACTAAGAGCCAGTTCATTGTGGGGACTGTACAATAAACCTTTCGGGAAAAAAATTGCAGGAGATGACCCGAAGACGGCGACCTACGTTTTACGTGCTACTTAGCCGCTTTTAGAGAGGGAAGGGGAAACCCCCTGCCCGTAGTGGTAAAGGCGGGGGGGGTAGGTAAACCCAAAAGCAAGCAGAGAAAGAGGGCCCCAAGCTTTAAAAATGTGGTCGGGGGCTTTACGAGCAGATTTTGAGAGAACTTTTGGGCTTGAGGTGGGCCAGATGAAGGCAGAACGGCCACAAGCTCCAGAAGTGACTTCGGTTCCCACAGACCCTTTCAATTCAGCTCCCAGCGGGGTCCTACCGCAAGAGTCCACCAGGTGGCAGAGGATGGGGGCCCCCTCTGGGGTTGTCAACAGTATGGCCACTCGCCAGAGAGTTTCGCAACGGTAAGGGCAAGCCGGGGTTAAACTCCCAAACCACCACGAGCGGGGCGTCCTGTGGCGGGGCAACAAAAACCCAAAAACCCCATGCGCGGGATTAACGATTTTACCCCATTTCCCTTTTATGGAAGCAGACAGAAGGCAAAAAGGTCCACTGTCTATTTGATATGGGTCAAGTGTACCCTTTATGCCCTTGGATTTCTTTGAGAACACTTCGGCACTTTAGGGACCCAGAAGATGGCAGCACATTAGGCGACGGGGGCCCCCCAATGGTAGCTGGATTACAGGGGGTATTTGGATCAGGTCCCACTGTTTTGGGCAAACATTGGCAAAAAGGGAGTTTGCGGTGGATCACCCACCAAGAGGGGAGTGGGGTGACCCTGGGCATTAAGTGCTCCGGGCCGGATCACCAACCTTTAGCCCAAAGAAGGGGCCCAAAAAAGGCGCCGGCCACCACACACCGCCCCCCAAAGATCCAGACAGATGGTGAGGACGAGTCGCAGAAGAGCCCCCCAACCGGTCCGCCCATTGGGCACGTAAAGGTGTCACGAAAGCCCCCCCAAACAAAATCCCGCAGACAGAAAAATATTGATGCTGCCCGGGGGGAGCCAGACGGAAGTTGAATGGGGGGGAAGTCTTTATTAACCAGTCTCACAGGAAGAGTCACAGAACCCCAACTGGTAGCCCGGGCCCTTGATGTGGAGAGGGGGGTGTACCCGGAAAGCCCCAAGTCATGGGCACAGTTGACCATTCCTGCAAAACCCTACTGCCAAGTCCGTTCCTGGGGAAGATTTCTCCCGGCGAGAGGACGTCACGCTAGGCCCACAAGAGGTCGGCCTGGACCTATGCAGTGGGCGTCCAAAGGGGGGGCCCCGACGGCGGAAAGGAATGCCGAGGATTATGGCTCGAGGGAAAAGACCGCAGACCCTGACTCCAGGGCAACAACACGCTGGGAAAACCCTCTGAATTTTCCGGGGGGGGCGTTTCGAGAATAAGAAGCTTCGGGTGTGCTTTTACATCGAGCAGAAACCCACAGGCGATGCCCCGCCCATCAGAGAACGGGACCCACAAATCCCGCCCAAAATGTACCGGAAGTGAAAAACATGGTGCCAGCAGCTGGAGAAAGGGGGTTCAAGAAGCAAAGCCCCGGGGGGCCCCAGTTGTTTTGGGCGAAAAAAAGATGGCCCGTCTCGGTTTGTGTAACAAAAGGAATAAATGCCCAGACCATTTGTGACGCCTATCCCCTCCCCCGGATTTTAAGAGTCCTGTCCCCCTCTAGGCCCGCAAAGTTCTTTTCGACCCTTGACCTGGGCCCGCGATACGGGAGGGTAAGGCTGGAAGAAGGGCAAAGACAGTTTATTCTGCCATGGACTCTACGGTTCAATCGGAAAAACCTTTGGGCTTTTCCAAAGCCCCAAGGGGCATTCCAGCGGGTGATGGAACACGCAGGGGATTTAATTGATCGGTGCTGATCTACCGGACAAGTGGTGGTGTTCGGAAATTCGTTTTGACGACCATTTCAAAACTGCGGCAAGTTCTGGGAAAGAAAAGAGACCAGGGCTTAAGATCAACCCAAAAATGCACTCTTTCGCAGCGAAAAGATAAATTTGGGGCATGTGGTCCTTCTAAGGGGTACAGCCGGCCCCCCATAAGGGGGAGGAGTCCAAACTGGCCTCGGCCCTGTACACTACGAGAGGTTTTCCAAAAGGTTTAAACCCCCCTTTCGCCCATCTGAAAAGGGGCCCCAAATGGTTACTTGGGGTATGTGGGGGTCCCAAAAAAACGCCCCGGGACAAGGGCGAAGCGGGGAAAAGGGGTGACCATCTCCAATTCGGCCGCGCGGTTCGCACCCCCTTTTGCTGTAAACTGACGGGAGTTTTGGTTTTTGGGGGGTGACGCCCAAGTCCAGGAAGGGCGAGAGAGAGTAATTCCATGCCGTCGTCCTTGCGGGAGTCAAACGCAATCCTGACAAATAAGCTCTTTTTGTTGGAAAATGTTGCCCCCGGTGTGGGCCAGACGAAGGTTTGCAGAGACCTGACAGGTGCAAAGGGACGTCAGGGCCGACAACAAACCCCTTCGCATTTGGAGAAAGCTAACTTGGGCCCCAGTAAGAGGGTGGCACGACCTCAAAAAACCAATTCCACATTTTCCGGGCGGGGGGGAAAAGGGAATTTCCGATGCCCCTTTTCTGGGGCCCCGTCAACACCATCCTGCACATGATGAGGAATTAGAGGGCACGAAATGCCCCGACTTCCATTTCCCCGCGTTCCAGGAGTGGCACCTCAAGGGGGTGGCGCTGGGATGCGAGGGTTGGAAAGACAGTGGCGGGCAGAGGGTCCAGGATGGTTGCCCAGTTTTTCAGAAAGTGAAGGGTGGGTCCGGTCTCGGGGCGGCCCACCAAGGGGCAACCCCGCGACTCGGGGGGGCAAAAACTGTTAGGGATGGGATAAGCAGTGTTTCCCCGGGTCTCCCCGTCCGACCATTACTAAAAAACGGAGTTGCGCCAGACAACAGATTGTTTTTCCCCATGCATTGGGCCAGAGGCTGCTCGGAAGCCCATGAGAGAGGGCCCCATTTTTGGGGGGACAAAACCTAAAGTTTCAATACCACGTGGAAACCCCCAAAGAAGCATTTTGCTATTATCAACAGAAAAACTTTGAGCTCCGTTCACAAAATTTATCAAAAGAAGTTTAACTGCCCACATTTCAAAAATGATCCAAAATCGGGCATCCAGCTATCTTTTCCTCTCAATCAGCCTTTTGGTTTTTGTGGGTCAACCGCCTCCCTTATTCAAAGAAAAAAATAAAAAGCACCCAAACCCGCAAGCTGCCCTTTAGACAGCCCGTGAAGTGGGCGGGACGAAAAACCCAAATGGGAAAACACCTCTTCCAGGGGTTTGGGGGCATT